>JAEIGP010000115.1:3005000-3272500 GCA_018904095.1 Zaprionus ghesquierei | reverse complement strand
AATGAACTCAATATGCATGCAAGGTACAAGCGCAGCAGAGAGAGCGAGAAAGAGAGAGAGAGAGAGAGAGACTGCAGGCAGGGCGGGGGCTCGGTCAGCCGATCCTATCTATCCAGCTATCAACTGCGTATTCTGTATACATACATAAGTGCACTGATATGTGTGTGTGTGTGGGTGTGCGAACTGACAGTTAGTTGGCAATTGAAACGGTTGAGCTGTGTGTGTATTGGCCCGCTGCAGGCGCAACAAAGCGACAGAGTTGCAATTCGGGCTTAGGTTATTGCAATGAAAATCTCTTTAAGCTGCAAAATGCAAACTGCATTCAGGCTGCGCCAGAGTGTGAGGGAGGGAGGGAGGTAGGAGGGCTACTGTAGGGTACTAGGCACTAGTGCAGGTACTGCGAACTGGTGTTGAGCGGGCTGCGGTTGGCCACTTGAAACGCGCTCAAAATCATGTTACCTGCACGTTTTGGCCATCTATTCTGCGTCATGGCCGGCGCATGTTGCCTACTTTCGGGCGGCGCAGAAAAGGGGCAACTCGAGTTATTGTAGCACTGAACGATTTATTGAAAAGTGCACACACACACATGCACACACAGACGCACTAGCACACACAGGCACACACGTGCGCACACTGACGTAGCGTAATGCAAACATGAAGCTACACGGAAATGTGTCGATACATGGAAAAGGTGTGCGTGCATGCAAGTGCGTGTGTGCGTCTGTGTGTGTTTTTAGGGGCGGGCAGGCCACTACACACACTCTCTCAACGCTTGGGCTTCAATTGATGCTGTGGTAACGCTTTATTTTCATTGCAGTTGCTGTCGTTGTAGTTGTTGTGGGTTGCCTGCGGCAACTGCTGCTGCTGATGCTGCAGCAGAACAACCTCTTTGGCTGCAGCAGCCACTGCCACATTTAGGCATTTATTAGCTGCTCTCGGACACAGCTTAATATCAATTACTTATGCCAGTATCTACTATGCGAATGCCTGAGCCTGAGCCCGAGCTTATCAATTGCAATTTCAATCACGGCCGGGGGCGCAACACGAAAATGTCATCAATCATCTGTGTGCAAGTGGCAGCAAATTCCCATTTGCATTTACACAAAAAACAATTTTATTGGATTTTTCGCAAATAACTTATTTGATTTTCTCGATCACTTGTGGCTTAATGTAAGCCTCATGCAAAGGGCAATTAGTAAAGTTTTTGAAAATCAAATAGGGAGAACGGTACAGACAGAGAGGGAGAGAGAAGAGAAAAGGAGAGAGAGAGTTGTTTGAATTTTCCTTTGAAGTGATTTTTATTCAAATAAAGCCAAGGCAATTAAATGCGTTGACTTTGAAATTGCTTACTTTATGGTTTTAATTTAATAGCCTTTTTTTGAATTTTAAGGCTTTAAAATAAGTTTTGAAGGCATGCAAAATTGCTGCAATTTTATTTGAAATTTCAACCAAGTGTGAGTGCATTCAAAAATACCTTATAAAATTGTTATGAAATAAATTTGAAGATTTCGCTTTTTTGATGTGATTTACTTTCAAGCTAAATTATGCTTAGTCGGCGACTTAATCCCAGCAAGGCAACAGCCAAAATCTATTGCAGCATATGCACTTTGTCTGAGCCAATGCAAGCACAAAAAAAAACGAGGTAAAAAACAGGAAAAAATAAAACAATAAAAAACGCATAAATTTGCATGAAAAAATCACAACAAGCGAGTTGCAGTTAGTGCTGCAAAACGCGGACATATCCTGTAAATATGTAAAGAATAAAATATTCCTAATACTATACAAGTTGTGCTCTTTGATTGATTGGTAGAAATTTTAAAAAATAAAACATTACAAAAATTTTAAAAATTTTATAAAAAATATACATAAAATAAAGAATTTAAACATTTAAATTATTCTCAGCTCGAACTCCACGTATATTGACAGGGTATGGCAAGCGCAGTGCCCACACATAACAAATGCCAGCTACTATTTGTTCAATAAAGCAAACGGCATTCTCATGCACACACACACACACGCATACACACAGACATATGCAGAGAGAATACAGTAACAAAATGTAGTAGCATTTACACGCGCATAGACAAACAAAAGATATGCGTCCCTATGTTTCCATTTTTTTGGGATTTTTTTTCTGCGACTTTTTGGTTTTTTGCCTCCCCCCATCCGCACTTGACATTGTTTGTGTTTGTATTGCTGTTGCTTTTGTTGTTGTTGTTTTTTAAGTTTTCGCTTTCACTACCTTTCCCCCACTGTATGTAGCTGGAGCTGTATCTATTTCTTGTGGCATGCAAACAAAAATACAAATATCACGCCACGTTATGTTTTACAACCTGTCATATCGATATGTACGTGTGTGGCTGTGTGTGTGTGTGTGTGCACTGCATATGTATTTATTTTTTATCGCCACAGTGTATAAATATATTTGAATTTGTAGAAGATTTTTTTTTTCATTTTATTCGGGATATTGTTATTGTTGCTTTTTGGCAATATGACGTCTTCTTTTGGTTGAGCTGTGGTTTTTAGAATTTTATAGCCACGTTGGCTTTGCCCGCTGTGCTCTATCGGACATTCGCAGGGTGCGCGCAATTCCATGTTCAACTTAAATATTTACGTTTAACTTAAATATGCGTATTTTCGCATAAATTACAAAGCACATATATGTATGTATCACATACGTATTCAGATCGTGTGTGTCGCGTGATATATTTGCCGTAGAGCAGAACAATTTTATGACATTGTTGTAATAAAATTTATTAGATTTTGCTTGCGGCTTGTGTTAAGCTCCAGTTCTATGCATCTCTTTCCCTCATTTGGTTGTTGTTGTTTTTTTTTTGCTTTACTATAATTTACTTTTTATACGGGGCAGCTTTTTGGTCATAAACTATAATAGCAAATGCCGTTGGGTATAAAGCCGCTGCGAAAAGGGTTGTTATCCCTCTCCTCCCTTTCTTTCTCTTTCTCTTTCCCCCCTCTCTCTCTCTGTCTCTGTTTCGTTTATGTTTCAATATTCAAAATGCTGTAAAGTGAACTGGTTCGCATTGATAAAATGCAGGTATTTTTGTAATAAACTTGCTTTGATTTTCCTTTTAAAGATTTTGCAATATTTTTCAGCATTCTTTAAGGTTTTTTCTCATTGTTTATTAGATTTGCTGCAAAAGGGAATTGAAAAGTATTCTGCACTTTAATGTCGTTTTGCAAAATGCAGAGAATTTTAATTGCTTTTAATTGGAAGTTTTGGGCAATGGAAAACTGCTAAAAAGGCGACTCTAATGAAAATGTCGATTTGTGCGATATGAGTAGCAAGACAGAGACAGGCGGAGAGGGAGGGAGAGAGAGAGAGGGAGAGGAATAGTAATATAGTAGGCAGCATGTGCAAGGCACGCAGGGATCTAAGCCCAAATCAAACAAAACGAAATGAAACGAAACATAAGGCTAGGAAATGGCAAAACCAAAATCCAAATCGAAGCAATTTTGTGCAGGGAGATAGGGTTAAAAACGAAGCTAAAGCTCTCTTTAATTTAATCATCATCAGCAGTGAAGCTGATGCAGTTCGTCTCCTAACTGTCAATTAACTTGTCATTGTCTTCAGTTTGGGGGCAAATATAATCAAAGGGAAAGAACGTGCTACGAACTGCAGCGAAGTGAATGCAAAACAAAAATCGGCCAAAGTTAATATTTGTACAACTGGACAATTGGGATGACGGCAGCCAGCGTACAGTTGAGCTGGCCTCAGCACAGTTAGTTCCTTGGATGCAGTCCCCTGGTCTCAGGTCTGCCCAGTCCCAGTCGTACATTACGCGAACCCCGAGACACCAGAGACTTGATGCCGACTCCGACTGCGACTGCGACTGCGAGTCGAGTCTGGGCTCGGTAGCGAACGAGAGTAATGTCGTGGGAGCGAAAGATAAATAACACTTAAGGATACGCGCAGAGTTCAGTGAGAGAAGGAGGAAGAGAAAGAGAGAGAGGGGAGAGAAAAGAGAAACAATTTGCCGTTTGTGCTTTGAAAAATGCATGAGCCAAAGTAAATGGAAAAAGTTGCTCGAGTTGCTCGAAACACACAAAAACAACGTTAGAATGGGCCGAAAAGAGCGTGAGTTGGCAGGCTGCGAATAGTTTTCTCTGCACTGCCAGTGTATGGGTGTGAGGCTAGTGTGGGTTGAATAGAAAATATTGCGGTCTGCTTTTAGGCGCAATTTGACATTTTTAGCATTGTGCCGAATGCCTTTCGTTGATTTTTCATTCGTTGAACTTTTAAGCAGCTTTATTTACTTGTCGCCTTATTTGCTAACAAGAAATATAGACAATATATTGCAGTGTACACACGCACATACACACACGCACGCTTAGCCTTGTCGCCGCTGATACTTAACATGCCCTTAGACAGTTATTAGGGTCATTGCAGCAGCGTCGGCGGCGGCGGAAGCTCCGAAAAGGCCACACACCGATATGAGTCAGGCTCGCCCCTTGTCGCTTCTCGTCTCTGTGTGTGTGTGTGTGTGTGTGTGTCGTTTTAGAGTTCTGCTGCTGCCCGAAAGTAAGCTACAATTTATAGCGCTGTGCGCCTAAATGTAGACATTGAGTTTATAGTGCCCCTGCCTGCTTGGGGAGTCTCAATGAGTGTGTATGGTATGTGTGTGTTTCCTTGCCTTTTTTTTCAAGTGTCTCTGTCAATGGTGTCGGGGGAGAATTTACATATGACACTCCCAGGGCGTGCATATGCGTGCGTATATGTGTGTGTGTGTGTGTGAGTGTGTGCCACAAGCTGTTTAGTGCTCTTTTGTGCAGAGCAACTTGTCTATTATTTTTAGTAAATTGTATTATAGTTTTAGTGCCTCAGCTTAACTTTTGGATTTCCTCATGTTTTCCCTTTTTTTTACAGAGGGAGAGAGAGAGAGAGAGAGGGAGGGGGGGAGGTTTGCTTTTTTGATGTTGCAATTTCACGCTTGGCAACTTTGTTTCGACTCCTGTGAGAGCCCTCTTCGGTCAGTGGACTCTGTTGAAAAATTAGTTAATTTAGTTGCACTTTGAGCGCAGCGCCCTGGCCGAACTTTAGACCGATTCGATGCAGAGGAGTAACGTAAATAGGCTGGCAAATTGATGCGGGTTTGCGTAAATTGTGCTTGAGTATTCAATTAGTTTGCAGGCCGACCATAAGTTATCCTCCCCTTCCCCACATGAGAGACTGCGGTGATTTTCTCTAATGAGTTTTAGTTTTGATGCCCCCCAAAAAAAAAAAAAAATAAATGAAGTTGGCCCTAACTGAGCAACAACTTTCGATTATAATTCTCATACTATTTGCCGCTCCATAGCATTTTATTTCGCTACTTCATGTTACACGCTGCGTATGCGCAACTTTTGCATATGCACACTAAGCTGCCAAAATATTTGGCATTCGCTGTCTGTGCGCGTGTTATAACCTGCTCAAAGCCCTTGCTGGGCCAACAATCTGCAGCGGAACTCGCAACTGGTAAACTCAGCTTTGCCTGCGTCCATTTTTCTCCCGAGAGTTCACACGCAAAAAACACTTGAAGTGAAAACTTTTGTGTATTATCAAATGGCAACTGACGAAAAAGGTAAATACAAAAATGGAAAATAAAAAAATTTAACTAAATTGACTGCCAACAGGTTTTGCTTTTGCCCGTTTTTCTGCTGCTGCTGCTGTTATAAATGTTGTTGCAGTTGGGTTGCCTCAATTGCTGCTGCTGTTGCTGCCGCTGCTGCAGTTGCTAGTTGACTCGACGACTGTCTAACATTGGCACAATGGCAAACAACTTGCAAAACGCAACACTACAGAAATTCATTTGCAAACGAGAATAAAACTTTTACATTTAACTGTGTCAATTTTCAAACATTTTTCGAAGCGTTTTTTACGCTGCCATTGGCACACCAAGCTGCCCGCCCTTCTTTCTGTTCTGCGCTGTCTACCCCACAATTTGCACTGCTTCGGTCCAGTGTATGTACTCGCCCTGGCCGTGACTGTGTTGTGTTGTGTTACTCTTAGAGGAATGTGTTTCACTTTGGTCAAGGCGTTTGGAATGCAGCTAACCAAGTTCTATAATATTTTATTTTACTTTGGAGCAGTTGCAGCTGCATAATGCACGCTTTGTGGAAAGCCAGGCATCAATTTGAATTTTTTAAAAATATTTTTAGTACTTTCAACTTTTAATTTCTTTGTTCTTCTATCTCCCTAGCTAACTTACAAAAATTAGTAAACATTTTTAAGCCTTTAAATGATACAAACCATGTTCATACTAACATAAAGTTCCTTTAAATATCTACAAATAAATCGCATGGAATTTATTTTATTGCTCCCTCATGGCTTGCAAGTGTATGTTAACTTCGTCATGCTGCCGAGCCACGTTCCTACTTGTTTTATTTTTGTTTATTTGGAGTCGTTTTTGTTGCAAGTTTCAACTGTCAAACGCAACATCAATTTGTACAAAAAATAAGCAGCGGCAACTTTTTCTTTTTGCCGCTTACTTTGCGTTTTATAAACTGTTTTTATTTTCTCGCCCCTCCCCTCCCACCTTCCTCTTCTCTGTCTGCAACGCATTGGTAGACGTGTGTGTGTGCGTGCCGTGTGTTTGTTAGAACAACAATGCAACATTAAAAAGTCTCATTTTGCTGTTGATTTATTTTGCAACTTAAATCGAACTTTTCGCCACTTTGGCACTTTTAAATGCAATGCATACAAGACAATTGCAGCGATTACGTTGCGTATACGTAATGTGGGCAGAGATACATATGCGATAATTTGTGCCTAACTGCGCGATCAGCAGTTAATTTTGCGCTGTTTAAAAGCACTGCGTTTAATTAAAAATATTTTTTTTTCTGTATTTCATTAAATTCAATTCGACTCGCTGTAGTTGCATCAGTTTCGACCGCGCAGCGTGCGCAAAGTTGCGCGCTTTCAAAACTATGGATCAAATTAAGAGAAATACTCGCACTCAAAGTGGTTATTATGATTGCTGGCTGGCTGCGAGGCAGAGGTCAGGGGGCGGCGAGCGGGGCACGTGGCTGGGTCGCAAAGTTTTTGGCCACAAGTTGTAGAAGGCAGACGGCAGGCAGGCAGTCAGGCAGGCAGGCAGGCAGGCAGGCAGCGCGCGTTGCAAGATGCTCGAGTTGCGGCGTCCGCGAAGAAGCGCAAAATTTTCTAATTAAATTCATTTGAAACCCTCACGCACTCAAGGCTGTTGCGTGCCAGGCATTCGAAGTGCGGTCCCTGCGTTTAGAGTTCCGCAGCTCCCGAATAGCTGCCGCTGAATGTTGCACAATGTGCACAATCAGAATCCGGAAGAAATTGCATGCGTCTCGCTCGCTCACAGACTCTCTATCTCTATCTCTATGTATTTCTGCTTGCTGCCTGCTACCTCTGCTATCTCCTCTCTTCCCAACTTACTCGTTTTTTGCCTGTCTTTTAAGCTCAGCGCGCTCTGCTCTGCTTATGCGGCATCGATGACATTGTGTGTAGCATAAAGTAATTTCCGTCTTGCACAAGCGTCGCTTCCGGTGCGGCAAACGTGCGCCGAGTCCTGACACTTACTGCAGATGTCATATGTGAGTGTGTGTGTGCGAGTGTGTGTCTGTGGCAAAGCATTCGCTTCTCTCGCTTTTTTTGCTATTTTTGCTGGTATGTTCACACGCTAACATGGAAATAATCAAAATGTCGCATTGAGATTGAAAATCACTGCATTTGCCAACACTTCCGCTCAAGTGATGAGCAAGTTGTTACCCTCGGTACGTCTTGCGCGTGTGTGTCTGTGTCTGTATGTGTGTGCGTCGATTTAACAGTCTGTTATCAACAAAATTGACAATAAGTTGCTGTTAAAGACAGCCCTGAGAGATGAACGGAGAGAAATGTGAAACTCTGCGGCACTTTTCGTTTGGGTCACCACGTCGTATGCGTAATATTGTAGCTTAAAGCCTGAGTATAACAATGACTATGCGGAAATGACAAGGGAAAAAGCCCTGAACATTGTAGAGCGTGATATGCTTTAAACACTATAGACATGATTATCTGTTGCCCTTTCTCGTGGCAACGTATTCAATAAGCTTAAAATCAGACGCCCTGAGCTATTACTTATGCACTTGGGGTTTGCATGGGAGAGAGAGAGAGAGAGAGAGAGATTGGCAGAGTGCGGTTAACTGCTGGGCAAACAGGTGCCCTGCTTAGTACTAAGTATACAGCTGGGCAACAAAAAGCTAATGCAGCCAAAGTGAAAGCTCAACACAGCCAAAGGGCAGCAAGAAGCAGCAAGAGGCAGCTTGGCAGCCTCGGCAGCCTTGGCAGCTAACTGGCAAGTGGCAGAACAAGCAGATACTTACTTAAAAAGCATTGAGCCTAAGTCAACTTTTACGCCAACTCGCCGACCTCGACTGCACTTAAAGATGAGCTCCAGCTCCTCCTCGGGGACTATAAGCTAAGGCAAATCAAGTGCAAACAGGGAGTGTGGGAAGGAGAAGGCAGTGGCTACTGCAAGTGAGTTACGCATAAAAATAGAATGTGGCCGGAGTGCAAAAATATTGACAAGGCCGCGGCAGAAAGTTGTACCAACCCGCAGCCACTTGAGTGTGGTAAGTCGAGTGAGAGAGAGGCAGAGAGTTGTGCGGCAAGCGGCTTATGAATTAATGCAAAACAGATTGCCAGTCGCTTAAGGCGACACTTTGCACTTTTTTCTGTCGATGTGGCTGCTCCCTTAAATATTTACTAGCTGCAGGGCAGGAGCAGCAGCAGCGAAGCACGTCCGAAGAAACTATGTAGCTACCTGTTATTTAAACTGCGTCCAGGTTGGGCAGACCAACTGAATTTATAGCCCAAGCTGGCATGGAAATGGGACTGAAACAAGCTGACGCTGATGAGGGTCCAGCGCTGTCTATCTGCCCCATCGTGATCTGTATGTGTGTGTGAGTTTGGAGTGTGCTCAGTCGATGCAAACATTTTCATTTTCATTTTCGATTTGAATTTTTATGCCTGCGCCGGGCAGGTAGCTTGTAAAAAGTAAATATCCTGCGAGAAAATGTCCCCACACACACATACACACCCCTGCGCCAATGTTTGTCGCTTTATTAGTTTATCACGATCTCTTGGCCATTTTTGCTGGGCACAGAACGGAAGCAACGCGAAAGCGGAAGCAGCTGCTACAGCGCCAGCCTCGTTGTCTCTGCTTCAGTTGCAGAGTTCCCATTGTCTCCGCTGTGTGTCTCCTCTGTGTCCTTCGTCAGGGTGCCGACAAGATTTTTGTCTTGCACTCTTTGTTTTCGTCGTTCTTATTGTTGTTTTTGTTGTTGCTGCTGTTGTGTCACTTGGCGCGCGCGCGCGAATGCGTCGCACGTTGTTTTCAATAAATTAATCAGCCGAAGTGCTCTAGTTCAACTCCAGCTCCAGCAGCAGAAGCAGCAGCAGCAGCAGCACGACGACCGGAACAAGCTGGAGCTGAAGCTGAGTCTGGAGGCAATTCAATCGCGATAAGGCGCGCCAGGTAAATTATAGTTATTTGATTTTCTTCGGTGATTTGTTTGCCCTATCCGTTTTTAAAGCTGACATCAAATTGAATTGCACACGGCGCTTGCCTGTAGATTTGCGTCTTTTGGTCTTTGGCCACTGCCGCTGCCGCTGCCGCTGCCACTGGCCGCCACGAAAAGTAATAGAGCCCAAAATTATGTAGCATGCATAAATTTTCGTTGGCAGGAAGCCACCGTCTCGTTTTCTGCTTCTTATCGCAACACGAAAAACCCCAAAAACTTTGCATGTGTTAGGGTACATGGGTGTGAATGCGTGTGTGAAAGCGAGTGCGAGAGAAAGTGTGAGAGGGTAGAACGAGAGAAAACTCCATTAGATGCGGATATTAGAAGGAACTCTACACACAAAGTGAGCAAATGCAACGAATTTCGGTTACTCTTGGATGGAAATCGGTTGGCATTAAGGATTATTACTCAAACAGTAAAGAATATATATATATTGATAACTCAATTAGCTAGAGAAATTCAATACACCTTCACATTTTGATCTGCAGTCAAATGGAATATTTAAGCGTTTTATTTAGTCATAACTTTTCAATAATGCGATTAAGCCAATTTGCCTGAGACGGAGCCCCAAAATATTGCTAGACACTTTGGTAAAGTGTATGCGATGCCATTACTTGGATAAGACAACGGGCAAGTAAAGGCTTCGATCCACAGACAGAGTGAGGGGAGTGGGAAAGGGGGAGAGGGAGAGCCGGAGTGGCAGCGACGGCGGCGGCAGTTAAATCTGTGCATACAAGTTGGGGGGATTGAAAGTGCATAAAGTTGAGTTTATTGTTGGCTGAAGTATATGCTTTATGCTTCATGCTTTTATGGTGGTAATGGAGGCGTCTCTATACGCTCGCTCACACACACACGCACACAAGCAACCTCAAACGCGCACACACATGTGCAGGAATCTTTATAAGGCATGCAAAGAAATTATGACGGAAATCTAAAAAGTTGTGCATTAAAACTTGTTTGTGGTCGGGGCAGCGTACGCTGCGAGTTGGTTTTTAGATGTCGTATGACAGTCATAAATATCACAGGCAACAAAAGCCAGTAGAGGCGTTGCCTAAATGGATAGCAATTATGCATGTGAGTCGTTTGAGCCGAGCCACGTGCCTCGTGCCTCGTTCCCACACTCTTCTGCTATATTGCATATTTCGAGTTTAAAGCTTAAGCTTAGAAACAGCTAAACTCTCGATTTGGATTAAACCTTTTCGTTCTATGTTTGATGCGAATTCATTAAAACTTAAGCTCCAACTACATGTTTTTAGACTTCAATAAGTATTGATCTGTTGCTAGTGTAGGTGGCAATTTGATGGGAAACTATCGTTGCCCATGGGCGGACAGCATTGTAAATTCCATTGGCCATTGGAATACAATAGAATTGCCTCGGCAGCAGCAGTTTTGGGTTTTAGGGCTTGGCTTCGGCCTCTCTCTCTTAGCTCGCCTTGCTGCAGTTGCCACAGAATTTAGCACGAAAAATATTTTCAATTATGATGGCAGTGTGAAACTGTAGAATTTTTCAATTAACTTGGACGCTGGCATGGCATTGGTGTTGGCAATTGGGGATGGACCATGTCTAAGAGTTTGCTCTGCCAGCACAAAATGGAATTTCTCTGCAGCAACAACAAAAAAGAAACCAAATCGTTGTTTCAGTAGTAAAAGTGCTAGACATAAAGGTGAAAGCATTAAAGCTATATACGCTTTAAACTGCCAGTGTTGCCACCTCCTGCTGCCGTAGCTGTTCTTGGTTTTATGTAGCAAGGCAAAAGTTGTCATAGTTGTTGTTGCTGTTGCTGTTGCTGTTGCTGTTGCTGTTGTAGTAGTAGCAGTGGCAATCCCCGCCCACAACGTGTCCGCGTGCCATAAAATATTGCAACAGCTGCACAGCGTGGGACTTGGACTAAGGCTCCGACTGCCGACTGCCGACTGCCGACTATGGCGACACCGACTGAGCCACCTTGACAGTAGTCAGCCAAAAGGATTTTATATTTTTTGGCTTTCAATACACTGCCAGAATGTTATGCTTGGCGAATCGAGCGAAGCACTCATTGCAGAAGGAATGAAGTGAGTGGGGGGCGTAAAAAACCTTATTGAGCTGGCTAAAATAATAGTTTGAGTCGGGCCTGAGGATTTCTTAAGGCGGCTGGTTGGGGAGCATTTTATAACATTGACCTGCATGCAACTTGTGGGATTAGGAGAACTCTCTCTTTCGCTCTCTCCCTCTCTCTATCTCTCTCTTGCTTTCTTACTCTGGCTTGGCTGTTTGAGTTTTGAAAATTTAAGCGTAAAATCAAATTGCAGAGGCTTGGCTATCGACATATCAATAAAGTTAGGTGAACTTCTCCTCTTTAGTTTCTTCTTTTTTTTTAAGAAAATAAACTCATTCTGTCTTTATTCTGTTATTTCTTTCGTTTCCAAAATAAGAAAATATTTAAAAAAATTTAAAAAAATATTCTTTGTGGTTTTTTTTTAAATCAGATTATTTTTAGACAATTTACCATATAATTTCTATGCTTCTTTTTTATTTTTTCTTTAAGTTGGATCTTAATCTTATAGATTATAAAATTATATAAAGTATAAATCTACTGATGAAGCACATATATAAATACAAAACTATAAATTGATGTATGTCAAACTGCTGTGGGGTATTCCAAAGTCGGGAGTCATAAGCTGTTGTTTTTTTAACTTGTCTGAGTTTCTTCTCTTTTTTTTTGCTTTCGCTTACACTGCCTCCCAGTTAGGTTCGACCGACTGAGAGCATTTGAAATTTGCCAAGACTTTGCCGCCACTTTTGCCACTCAGTTGGAGCTTTTGTTTTTTTGTGTGGTTTCGCCTTTGTCCAATAATTTGGCGTATCTAATGGCAACACAAAATGCATTTTGCAACGTATCTGCTGCAAGCAAATGGCCTTAGTCGCTTAGTTTTCGCTACTCTTGTGCTTGTCACCTCGCCTCCTTCCCAGTTTCACGATTCTGTGCATAAAATAACAATATAATGCCATGGCCTGAGTGCCAGAGACTTTGCCCAGTTTTGTTTTTTTGCGCCGGCAAATCCGTGGAAAAAAAACGAGTGGAATGCGACTTATAATGCATTAGCAGATGCCAAATTTGCTGTCGTTCTGTGGGATTGTCTCGCTAAAAGCTTAGCCTCGGCCAGGGCCAGCTTTGATGCTACACTTATAGTCGGACTGAGATGACAGACAGATCTGATAAGTGTCGGCGCTGTATCTGTGTCGCTATGAAAATCATAAATCGTTGGCAGCTTTTGCATTTGGCTAATTAGTTTGGCCAGCAGTTGCTTTAAAGCAGACATATCATTTATAAGGCCAATGAAAAAGTTGACAGACCACCCACTATGCGCATTACAGGCTTGACATGGGAGGGGATGTGGCGGAGGGGAGGGAGGGAGGGGTAGTCGTTCTGCTTGCTTCAATTACAATAATTGTCGCGTTCATTTTTCATTTGACAACAGCCTTGACAAGTGGCGCGTTATGACAGTTGCCAAAAAAAAGCAGGGGAAAAAATTATACACACACACACACACCCACACAAACATAAAGTACATGGTACGTACATGCTACGTAAGTGTAAATAAATGTATTATTTATTTCACCTTGAGCGGACGCAGCGAAGGCAGCGTGGGTCCTGCTGCTGCCTTCTGCTGCTGCTGCATTAATGTATGCAATAATTCAATAAAAGCTGCTTCATTTGTCATACTGCCCATGTGCCATGTGAAACGGAAACGGAAGCAACGGCGACCAAGTGAAAGTACTCATTACACATACATCACCTTACTGGCCAGCCCGATGGGAGCGAGTATGTGAGTTCACCTCGTCCTCCTCAGCCTGTGCGCATCTTTGCCATTATAATAAATATTTGATTATATTTTATATACTATGTATATGTGTGCGTATGCTCTTTCGTATATACAGCGAGGCTTTAAGCTGAAAAGGGAACGAGTGGTAGTAGGTGGGTACAAGGGGGGTGGGGGTAGCTGCAGTTACAGTTGACCCAGTTGCCCGGTAAACTGCTCCCGGCTCAACCGAACTGAACCAAAGTACGCAAAAGGAAATTGAATGGCCCGACTCTGAACTCCAGCTGAGCAGTTGCCATTGCAGCAGCAGCAGCAGCAGCAGTTCAATGCACCTTTGTGGCCTATGCGAGCACGTCAGAGGGTGGTTCAAAGAGTTGCGGGGCTGGGTGTAAGCTGAGCAGATTAAAAAGAAGCAACCTCTTCTTCAAACTTTATTAAAAGCCGTAATTATTAGAGTTTTAAAGGTAGGGTATTTGGCAGTCGGGTAAGCCATTCTCTAGAATTTTCAATTCTGATTTTAGGGGTGTATAAAATACGAAATTTTTAAAAAAATAAGGCAGGCAGAGAGTGTAATGTGAGTGGGAGCAGAGAGGTGCATCAAAAAGGGGTAGATTCCCTCCCATCTAAAATTATTTAAAGTTGAAAAATTGAATATGACTGGGTAATCATTTATTTCCAGTACTTCTCATTCTACCCTCGATTGCCGAAGCGTTACTTGTAGGGCTTGCATATTCGTCTATGTAGCTTGTCGATGCATTATTAAAACAACAACAGGGTAAGAGGCATCCTGCCTCACCTGGGCTCAACTACTAGAGTTTTTGCAGCTGCTTTTGGCCGTCGACTGTCGGCTGTCTGTCGCATGTGTGTGCATGCCTGACGACCGGGGTAACTTTTGCAGCTGCACAAATTTGCAAAGTGCAACGTTATCTGCATCACATCTATGGACTTTGTTGCATGCTCGCGCCTAATCTCAATGCAATCACTCACACAGGCAGCAGGCGGTAGGCGCCGGGCGGCAAGCAACAAGCTACAGGCCAAAAAGGTTGAAGTCTTTTTCAGGGGTCGCCTGGGGAGGCAAGACGAGGATACGGGGTCAGCAGGGCTCGAGCCAAGCAACTAAGTGGCCGCTTGAGTCGAGTCGAGTCGAGTTTAAGTGTGGCACGCTTTTAGGCAGCAGCAGCAGCATTGTGGTTCGTTGACGGTATCCGTGTGGGCCAGGGCGTTGCGGTTGTTGTTGTTGCCGTTTGCTGTTGCTGTTGTCAATCACTTTGCAATTTGCAAAATGCACTTTTAGGCCAACAATGGCCGAAATAAAAGGAGGGAAAGCGGTTACTCAAGGCATTCTTGGCTTTTTGGGCAAATAATTCCTATGGAAATCAGCATTTATTTTTGAGTGCTTCGAAATGTGTTGGTGTTGGGTAATTTTGAGAGGGAAATAAGTTCTATCAAGATGGGAAGGCGAAGAACTTTACCACGACATAGCTGTGAACTGTACAAGAATATATACTATATCTTACGTTGGCTGAGCTGAAAACTTATGAGCTAAGTTAATATACCCTGGGTAAGTTTTTGTAAGAGTACGAGTTGTCCCAATGGCAACGGGGCGTATGATTAATGCGCTACCTTGATCACTTTGTCGACTTGATTGTGCCCCGTGCTCTTTGCCATATCAAGCAATTGAACTAACTCCTTCATTTCACTCTCATTTCACAGCCGAAAAGTAGCCACGAGGGATGAGTGCTGTCGCCTAGTATAGAGCACTTTTGGCCCATTTAGGGGCGAAAGCTTTTGTTTTTTCTTTACCATATACAGGCTAGGCTAGAGCCAACTTAGCGTCGCTGCCAATGTCTAGACAAGACACATGTCCCACTCGCCCTGCGGCTTCTGCTTCTACAACATCTACTTCTGCTTCTGAGCTTAGACAAAGCCAGACACCTTTTGTATCAGTCAAGTGGTTTCGCCTCGACGGAAGTGCTGTCAAAGCAAGCGCAGATCCCAGATTAGTTGTGAGCCACGGGTGTGAGGCGGAAAATTAATGTGCTGCCAGCACGCCCAAACACACTCATCGGGCGATGAGAGGTTGGCTAGAGAAAGGGGAGGTAGTCGAGAGGCTTGTCTAAACTACAATTCATTTGGGGTGTTGGCGTGTAGTTTAAAGTTTGACGCGTCGCTTGACACTTAGACAGCAACAACTCATCAACGTCAACAGCAGGAAAACTAAAAACAAAAAAAAAAAAAAACGTATAAAACTGGCTAGAAAGAAACATTGCCCCGAGCAGGCCAAAGGGTTGATACTCTAGTTTTGATGGCGTTAATTATAAATTTTTTCTAAGGTTTTTTTTTTTTTAATTTTAAAAATTATATTTTATGCGTTTAAATTTGCTAAAATGTAGACGGCATGTTAAAAATATAGCACACATTTTTTATACTTGTTAAAGTTGCAATTTTTTAAAATTATATGAAACATTTGTTTTTAGTTTCTAAGGCAAAGATACAATTCCTCAATCGAACTCATAGTGACTTATGTTTAATAAAGATAGCTACAAAACTGATAGCCTAATTTACCTGCAAAAAGAACAACAAATCTTGTTTTACTCTTCAAAGATCATAAACATTTATATATACCTCGGAGACATCTGCAACGTGTTGCAACTTGCCGAAAAAATTGTATATACTCCCCGCAAGGGTATGAAAACAAAACTGAAACGCTGCAATAACTCAACTGAACCGAGGTGAAGTGAAAACTGTGAAACAATATTAGCCAGTGCATAGCTGTGAGGCGCCGCTTTGGATGGGTTACTTCCACATTCCGGAGTTGTTGGTGTGTGTGTATATGTCTGATTGTCAGTCGTAGCGACAATGATGCTTGCGCATGTCATGCAAACAATATGGAAAATATCTGAAAATTGTTTGGGGCAAAAAGAAAATAGCTCGGTAAAAGCTTATAATGTGTTGGCTTTGAAATTCCTCATAATGAAGACAATGCAGCTCTATGAAGCTCTATTTAAGTTGCTTGCAGATCGAACATAATGCAAACTGAGCTGTCAATTTACAGTAGATTTTTGCAGCTACTACTATGACACATCTTTCGAATGTACTTATGCGTACAGTCACACTATTTTCTTTTTTTTTTTTTGAGACACCCCTTAGCAGGCGCTAGTTGTTGCCGTCGTTTGTCATTGGAGTCCTGTCAGGGGCGCGCGACTGTTGACAGTTGCGTCTGTGTCAGCTTATTTGACTTGTTCTTGGGGTAGACTCTATACGAATATATGCATGTATGTGTGTGTGTACATACATACTTACATTCACAGTTATGTAGGCAGGCGTAGCTTAGTCCCTACATGTCAAGGGTGATGGACCCCTGCCGCCTATTGGACTGGGGAGCTGCTTTGTCTTCGCTCCAAGTTATGCCTCCTGACATCTACAGGGAGTTGTTCTGGCTTTTGTATAACTTAGAGTTGCTGTTGCGATTGTCGAAAGGGTAGATCGGGCTACTATATCATTATGCTGAAAAATAATAAAAAAACTGAATAAATATGGCTATGGGTAGAGTTAAACGCTAGACAAGGTTTATGCAATAATAATGCAATAGATTCAATAGATTTATAAGTGACATATTATAAAGGCTTTAAAAGTTTACCTAAAGAGTATATAATAGTCGGGTGCAAAAATACATACATCAAATGAACAATAGGCAAAATAAAAAACTTTTAAAAATTACTTCGCAAGTTTTTGCTTTTATATCTTGGTAACGAATTGCAACGGTTTTTGGATTTGAAGCAAAGGGTATTTTGAAGTTGAGCCTGCTTGCCTGTTGCTTTTCTTACATGTTTTCCTTGTTCTTGCGCGGTGTCATTAAGTTTTATTCTGACTTTTGCTTCACTGTTACCCCACCCCGGCTCCCTCTGTAGTTCTTTTTCATTGTTGCGACAGTTTTTGCTAACAAATTGCTTAGCGTCAAGTGTCGTGTAATTACGCACACACATACCAACAAACACACACTTAGAGGCGCACACACGCACATTGTGCACACATGTGAGCGGGCAACATGTTGTTATTAGATTGCTGCCAGCAAGTCGCTTGGGAGAGTTGCTTTTAATTTTCTTTTGCTTTTGCTTTTGCAATTGTTGCCTGTCATTGTTGTAGTAGCTCTCTCTCTCTTCTCTCTCTCTCTCGCTGTTGGTGTGTTGTTATTGGTTGAGCCATTTGTGGCCCACAAATTAATGCCATAATAATAGTTGGCCTTTTTACTGTTGGCTAATGATGCTGAACTTCAATCCAGCTGTGTACCGCTGCCAGCTGCTAATTATGCGTAGATTGTAGCTCGAAACTCCATTGGGGATTGACTAATGATAGTAAGATGTTTGCCAAGAATGTGGAATAAGGTGCAGAAATGCCCCACAATATTTGGCATAATAATGAACAAAATTGTCTACAGAATTATTTAAGTCTATGTAAATTAATTTTATTTATTTTTAATCAATAAGTTTTACTTAGTATATATTGAAAATATAATTTCAGGAAACTAAATAATATTATAAAATTTCTATACATGATTTTGGTGCCCAATTTCAGGTTATTATACTATTCGACCATTGAAAATGGTCAGATAATGGTATACTAAGTTTGTGCAAATGTAGAAGGAGGCGTGACAGAGCCGTAGCGTGTGCAAAGCTTATTGCTATGACGTCTTCATATGTAGGTGGCGCTATTTAAAGATATATCTAAATTAAACAATAGGTGGAAGATGAACTTGTGCAGGGGAAATAAAAGTGTGATCATTTGTTTTGAAACTGGGCGAAGGGTATCTTACTGTTGGGTGTGCTCGACTGTAGCTTTCCGTACATGTTAAATTTGATCTGACCGTGATTTCTATTAATTAATTTTATATTTATTTTCAAAATAATTATTTAGTTTCAAACAAATTGTTTTAAATTAATAATAATCTTTCGCCCAATAATCTCTTTTTTTGTTCTCAATTCATTCTCGTTTTTCAAATCAATTGCAAATGAAATTGCTGAATTTGTATAATATCAAGTTCGCTTCTCATGTGAGTTGCCACTTTTGCCAATTTCTGCAGCCGCACAAACACAGATGCCACATACAAAAAGGAGGCGGGGACGCGTTGCATGTGGCATGGCGCCTGGGGCTAAACTGTTTGCGCGCGTCCCTGGCCACATAATTAGAGTTTCGCTGTAGCCGTGGCGACATTTTAAAATTGGCGCATAAAATGTCAATTTGATGTCATTGGATCAACTTAAATACGCTGCCCAGACTGACGCTGGTTGACAGTTGTCGGTTGCAGCTCATGTTGCCGCTGCTGTTGTTGTTGTTGTTGCTGTTATTGTTGTTGCACTCTGAGCTGCTTTGCTCTGCTCTGCGCTGTGTTGTGTTGTGTTGTTGCTGCTTGGGGCCTTGATGTTCTGGCTGGCAATTTACAATGCCCAGAAATGATTTCCCGGCTGCATTTGCGGGTTAATTTCGGCGTCCCGTTACGCGGTGACCTCGCCACTTTTGCCGTACGAAACAACCAACGCCCACAACTCGCAATCGCTGTCGCTGTCGGTCTCATTCTACTTTAGCGGTCAGTCTGTCTGTCTGGCAGTCTGGCAGTCTGTCTGTCTGTCTGCATGTCTGTCTGTCTGTCCATCGCCCGTGTGTGTGTTTATGACTCTCTGATGGTGCTTCGTATTGAAAGCTGTCCTGTTCGGCTGCTGCATGTGTTGACATTCGTGTTGTTGTAGCTGTGGAGCGACTGGAGCTTGGGGCTTGCGTCATGTGTTGGGTGTGGCCCGTTGGCTACCAGTGCAAATACATACTTTATGCTTATGTTATGCTATGCTTAGCATGAGACCAACACATCGCCCACCTTGGCCGCCATTTACCATTTGGCGTAGTCAGCTGCGCGATTAGTTTGCCAAAATTGATGGCAACTTAGTGCTAATAATAGAGGGATGCAATGTGTCGTCAATCTTAACTGAAGCCAGTAAAACCCTCATTTTGCATAATTTGAGCTGCTGTCGAATGATGCCAGTCACTGAGCAAATAACACACCTTATAATCAAGCGTTTTATTTTGATTTTGTGTGTATAAAGCCTTAAAAAACTTTTTGTTATAAATTAAGAAAAATTTAGGAAATTATATAAAGAAATTAACATTCGAGAACTCGCTTCATTTTGTACTAAATCATATTAGAAATTTCCAGTAAACCAAGTTAAATCAAGTATGTGTAAATGTGCCTGTATGAATTCTATAAACAGTAAAAGGAGAGACTGTCTATTATAATTTTTTCCATCCTTCATCACATGCATGTGAAAAAAGCAGTATTGTGAATTCTTAAGAAATGAAAATACCTATTTGAGCTTAGTCTTGCAATATGTGATTATAAACATATACTCTATATACATTTCCATGTAAACAATTGCAGCTGCTACCGAGTTTAACAATGACTGCGCTTTGCACAAATAACTCTGCAAAACAATTCAATTTGAGTACTCGCATAGTTCACAAGTCGAATTAAGCGATGGCTGGATATTTGAAGGAGCCAACATTGAACGATCGTACGAAGAGTTGCGATGTCTTCGGTTACTTGGAGTATGCAATGATTTCGTTGGGTTGGTTGCCACCCTTAAAGGCAAAGAGAAATATGCGAATTTCAGCAGTTGAGTACCTTTACCCAGGCGAACTCTTAACCTCAGTGCAGTTCTTTATAAATTCGCCAGGCGCTTTTTTTAAGGATGTAGTCACGTATGTGAATATTTGGCGTTTACCTTTGCTTAACGATTTCTTGAGGAAACTGGACGAACGTTTGATTTCGAACGTGGAACGCAACAAAGTACATCGCAATGTGATACGCTGTAATCAAATTTATCTTTTCTATCTGGTCGTCTATTTTGTTTTCGAAGTCCTAACCATGTTAGCTGCCGATGCCAGGGGACATGTTCCGATAACCCTGTGGGGAATTGGCGTGACGGAGGCTTAGGTTTATTGATAGCCCTTACATTTGAATTGCTCCTTGGGGTAGCAGCACATGGATTCAATCACGTGAATGTCTTGTTTCCTCTCGTATTCAGAATGACCATACGTGTTCATATGGAAGTGATACAAGAGCGTATTTTGAGTTTGCGCACTGATCCCAATCGAAGCGAAAATCAGAACTATAAGGATCTTAGGGCGTGCATTAAGGATCATTTAGCCATAAAGGAGTAGGTATCATATCATTTATTTCTTATTACTTCTTTATATTTACATTTCTTTTAAATCATTCGCTATTTTTTTAATGCAGTTGTGTAAAATTTCAAAAATTTTATTTTTTCTTTAAAGATGGCAAAGTTGGCTTTTGCTTTGGTAACATTTGTGCAGAAAATTAACTTGGCTGAAAAACTGAACTAAGTAATAAAATTTTGAATAGGTAGCTAAGATATTTTAGCAATTACGTTTACTTACATAAAATTATAAATAAACTAAGTGATAAATAAAGACTTTAGAACATTCTTGTTGAACTTCATGATAAAGCAACATTTTTGTGTTATTTCCAGTAATTGAAACTCTGAAATTTTATGTCCTTAAAATGCTGTAAAAATTTCATCAAAATCGATCCGATATTTCGTATGAATGTAGTAGAACCTATCGGTCGATTTTTACTATTTCAAGGATATAGCTATGAAGCTCCCCCGATATGTGTTGAAGTTTGTAAAAATTTGATAAAAATCTGACCAATAAATCGTATAGCTGCCATAAAACCTATCAAAGCGCAACCAATTTGGAATCGGTATTCCGATGCATTTACGTGATTTTCGCTTTATTAAGTTATTTTATTGAAGGAAAAGAAATGACCTGAATTGAGGACTTATAATATATAATCAGAACTCATACTTGCACGACAATTTAATTATAGGTTCTGTGCTTACGGCCCCTGTCGAGCTGCATTTCTGTGTACATTTTTCTTTTCTGCAAACCGATGACATTTTTCTCACGAAAGTTACTGTGTTTGACAGAGCTGAAGAAATTCATTTTTTATTTCAAACACACTTTATGAATTATGGGTTAGTTGTAACGTTCGCCGAGTATTCGATATATAAATGGAAATATTCTGCTCTTATAAAACGGTCGCCAATCGACACGCTGGGCCAGTTTTAATTTGCCCTTGCTTGAGCTCGCTAATACAAACAAAACAAAAAACTGTTAAAAATGAAAATTCATCAAGTTTTGACAGCTTTACGAGAACCTACCTTGACGGATCAAATGTCAAGCCGGGAGGCTTTTAAGTACTTGGAATATTGCTTGACCTTCGTGGGTTGGCTAGTGCCACCGAAAGAAAGCCGATACTACGGACTCTACAAATACGTTAGAGTTATATTGTTCATATTTGTCATTTATTTATCTGTCGGCTTTGCCATCAATTACATAATGGAGTTTCATATGTTTACGCCCAGCCAACTGATTTCATCGATGATGTTTGCATTTAATGCTCCGTGGGTCATTGTGAAGAGTTTTATAACATTATACCATATTTGGCGTTTGGAATCACTGAAGAAGATTTTGGACAAACTTGATAGAAGTTGTACTAGCATTGAGGAAAAATATGCAATACATAGATGGGTAAAATTTAGCAATATTATATACTTGGCTTATTTTACCATCTACATATCGCTTGTTTGGCAAAAATTAATTTTTGCTACTCCGCGTGGAGAAGTACCATGGAATTTATATCTACCATTCATTAGTTGGCGTAACGGTATTTATAGTTTTTGGTCTGCCGCATTGATAGAACACTTTTTGATGCTGTCAACGCTGACCTTTAACCATATGAATGATTCTTATCCGGTTATGTTTGGAACAGTCGTTCGTCTTCATCTTGAGTTGCTGCAAAAACGGATCCAAAGATTACGTAGTGATCCCGAGAAAAGTGAAGAGCAGGACTTGAAGGATCTCATTGGCTGCGTGAATGATCATAGATTGATAATAGAGTAAGTAATATAAAAAACGTTGTATAACAATTGAATTAATTTCCCCTTTTAATCTAGTGCCTGCAACCTCATTCGACCATATATTTCAATTAATATATTTATTCAACTGCTTATGGTTGGCATATTATTTGGATTCTGCTTACTGAGCATGATGATTGCCACGGATCTGCTTACAATTATATCTTCGCTTACCTATGCTACTGGTCTCATATTTCAGACTTTTCCGTTTTGCTACACATGCACCTTAATCAGTGATGATTGCGATGATCTGTCGTTTTCTTTATTTCATTCCAATTGGATGGGCGCCAGCCGAAGGTATAAGAATACCTTAATTTACTTTTTGCATAATATACAGCAGAATATTACATTCACGGCTGGATCCATTTTCAACATCTGCCTGAACACAAACATAAGCGTAAGTTCCTTAAAGAAGTTTCTAAATGTTAATAACTTAACGATAACAACTTCTTTCAACAGTTGGCAAAATTGGCCTTTTCGGTAATCACATTCGTTAAGCAAACGAATATCTTGGAATCTCTACAAAATAAATAAGTGATATTGATGGAAAAATCTATCAAAATAAGATAAGAAAGTTTTGAAAATTAGAATAGAAAAGCTAAATGGCTTGTAATGCTTACTAAATTCACGCAGATTTAGATTTATCCACATGTTGGTATATTTAATCCAGTTTGGCAAAAATTAATAAATTGTTTAAAATTAAATATTAACGTATGTAAGGGAGAAGGAAAGCCTGGGAATAGCGAATGTAGCACAGTCTTTGTACTCACTTCTAGGGAACTTTAACAGATTTCCTTTCAATCAAGACTCACACTTGAATAAGAATGTAATTATAGGTTCTGTTCCTTTGTCCTTCACAGAGCTGCATTTGTGTTTATTTTTCTATTATGCAAACCGATGACATTTTTCTCACAGAAGTTACAATGACTGGACTTGGACTTTATAATAACAGCTTATAGGCTACAAAAGCATGAAATTAAAAAAAAAGAATGTTACGAATTCTTGCTTAGTATAAATCACTCGACTCTTTGAATTGTGGGTTAGTGGTAAGTGAACATTCTGTTCTTATAAAGTGATTGTCAATCGAGTAACTGAGTTAGTTAAGCTTTGCTTTTGCTTGAGTTCGCTAAGAGATACGGAAAAATATTAAAAATGAAATTACAACAAGTTTTTAAAGCTTTCTTTATGGACCATATTCCAAGCCGATTTTCATATTGCGGACTCTACAAATTTGTTGGAGTAATCTTGTTAGTCTATCTATCGATCGGTTTTGCCACCGCTTATTTAACGGAGTTGCATCCATTAACATCCAATGAACTATGTGTGCACTTGGGTTATCTTGTTGTATACGTAACTTTCAGTTTGCAAAAATTTCTGCTATCCACGGCACGAGGAGAACTTCCATGGAACGTAGATATATCTTTTATCAGCTGTCGTAACGGTTCCTCCAGTTTTTGGACTGACGCCCAGCTGGAGAGCTTTTTCATGATGTTATCCCTGGTTTTCAATTATATGATTGACTGCTATCCGGTTTTGTTTGGTATAGTCATTCGTCTCCATCTCGAGTTGCTGCAAAAACGGATTCAAATATTATGCAGAGATCCTAAGAGAGTCTAGTACTTACAACATCGTACAACCATATGTCTCTTTTTATAAATTAATTCGATTCCTTATGACTGACATACTTTTTGACTTCTGCTTCTGCTCATTCACGTAAGTACCCTAAAGAAGGTCTTCTAAAAAAAACCTAAATTAATTAAATTCTCTCAACAGTAGGTAAAGTTGCCCTTTTCGGTGTTCACATTCGTAAAGCAATTGGAAATGTACAAATATTTTAAACACAACTAAGCGATATCCGGAAATACATATGATATAAATACAAACTTAAAAATTACAAAAAAAATATGTAATGTTTTAAAACAAATTAAAAAGTTTCTATCTTTGTAGGATTAGTTTTAATAATTGGAGCCAGTTAGGTAGTGAAAAAACAATTTAATGTTTTTTGTAATTGCAAATGAAGAAAATAGGTGCCGAGACATTACCCATTTTTGTAAGAAATTTGAATAAATGATTTTCATTGGCTAATATTATTATATTGTGCAACTGAGGTGTCACTTTGTTTCATCATGCTAAGGTTTGATAAATGTTTTATTAAGCCTAATAAGGCGTTAACTTTTTCTCCGAAATTTGGCTCGACTCTCCTTTATGTAGTTATGCTTGTGTAAGGTGGAGCACCTTAACCCTTGTATCCCAAGACGCCTCTGACCTACAGAGGTATGTTTTATAAATTATGTTTGGCTATTTGGGGAAAATTAAAACGCACTCGGCACATGGTACTTTTTTAAATGCATGCACGTGCATGTTCGACTTGTCGTCACTTTTTCTCTCACTTCCTTCCTCTTACTCTCTTTTTCTCTCCTCAGCTGACAGCTTTGAGTCTTTGGTTCACTCCTTACGCTTCTTTGTAGCCGGCATCAATTTTTCACATAAAGTTTGGCAAACGCTTGACTTGCATATAAATGACTTGGCCGTATTTGGGGAGCTGCTTTTGTGGGGGGTGGAGAGAAGAACTGATGGAGCCTTGGCGGCCCATGAAAACCGACGGTAGGATGGTACCTTGGCGACATGGCACCATTCGAGTTGTCAACTCTTTCAACGTGTTTTACATTTTAAGCGGCATGCAGAAAAATGCCAGGCATCGTCTAAGCCCCAGGTAAAAGGGGGTGGCAAAAAAATAATTTCCTTTTGCGTCATGCGAGTGGAGTACGTAGTTGTTAGTATGTGTTGTTGCTGTTGTTGTTGTCAAAAGCTACGAGGTGCCCTGAAAGGTATTCGAGCAGTTGAAATGCAGAATTTTAGGGTACTTTGGTTGACTTAAGTATTTGATTTTACAATAATAAACATTTAGCTATAATTTCTAAATTTAAAAATATAGAAAATATGTAGCATATTTAGTAAAAAATAATTTTATTTTTATATTTTTTTTTAAGTTGGCCAAAACCAATAGAATCACCCTGTAGACTGTAGCGTATTCCGGGGTGCGTAGAGGCAGCGTCTAAAGTGAATAATACTCGCACGACGTGCTGCCATTTACAACTAACATAAATAGAAATACACTCGCACGCACACACTCACACACAGCAGCATACAGGGCGGATATAAAGACACTCATGGCGGATTATTCATAAATAGCCTGCGTATTAGAGGAGCACGAATACGGGTGGCTGGCCCCCGGGTACTTGAATAACGTTCATACACGGCATTTGCAAACGATCAAATGAAATTTGACGTGCACTTGCAAACAAATTGGCATACGTAGTGTTAAAGCATTCGACGTGCAGCTATTTATGCATAAATATGTTTTTAACAGCTATTAAATTACATTTGCACACATTACGCATACGCCATGTTGAACACATCGAAGAGAGTGAGAAAAAGAACCGCTGCCAGGCAGTCAGTCAGTCCATCAGCGTGGGCGATTGATAACGCAAAAACAGAACTCAAACTGAAATTTCATAAAACGCAATGAATAAACGTTTTCGTCACGCTGCTTGCTTCCACTTCTTTTTTTTGCTTTTCACAAGCAATCACAAATTTCTTTGATAGATAATTTAACATTGGCGCGGTTAGGGATTTTTTGAAGCGCCTGCCTGGGTTCGGCTCGCATTATCGGGCTGATCAAAAGGCAGCCTCGCATTTGTCATCCATCAAAGTTAAATCACACTTTTTATTATTTGCCTCCACTCGATGGCATCAAATATGCCAATCGACCAACAACAAATCCGCAGATGAAGCCCCAAAGCGCCTAAATACGCGTAAAAATTGTTCGTGGTGAGTTTTGTGGAGATAAAATATGTTCAATATTGTGTGTGTACGTGTGTGTGTGTGTGTGTATGAGTGAGTGCGAGTGCGTGTGACAGAGCCGCAAATTATCAATGAATAAATGAAATAACGCGCACTTTGGCTTAATGTTTGGATTTAATTTTGATGTCTGGCATATGATTGGTTTTTCTGCGGATTTAAGAATATCGTATCTGGCACTTTCATGGAACTTTGAATGTATGAATAATGAATCGTGTGTATGTAATGGAATTTAACTTATCTGTTGTCACGTTGATAACGAAAGTAATTTACTTTCTTTTTTGAACTTAAAGAAACAAAAGTATTCGCTTTAAACACACCATAGCAACTCGAGCTTGCATCAATTATGCAGCATGTCTAGCGGTAATTATGGTCAGGAAATTGGATTTAGCCCAAGATGATGTGGCATCAATACGATAGACCATAATTGATCACAGAGTGCTTATCAGCTGCTAAACCGCGTCGTCTACGCGTTGTCGTTTTGTCAATGTGTCGCACACTCGCTTGGTTCGCCTTCAATGGCTTGACATTCATTATGCTTGGCCTTTGCTCGGTCTGAGGATGCACAGCAAGCATATTAATTGCTCATAAACGGGATGCCTGGTCACTTGTTTCTGTCTCTGTCTCTTCTCCTCTCTCTCTCTCTCTCTCTCACACTCTCTCAGTCTCCTGCTATCTTGTTTATTATTCAATGGCATTTGCCGCTAAGCAATTACGCGTTGTTGTGCGCCATAAACACCTAAAGGCTTATACTACAAAGCAAGCCACACACACACGCAAACATACACAAGCCTACACAGCACCCCCAGACACACAAATACGCACTCACACGCACGCCTATACTCTGCTGAGCTCAACTCAGCTGTGCTGAGCTGTCAGCAACTTTTTTGCGAAACTTTGCTTTGCTTTTTATGTGCCTCATGTCTCTGGTGGCTGAGGATGCTGCCAGCGAGGTGGGGTGGGGATTGGGGAGAGAGGAAGGAGGAGGATGAAGGGGGGGGATGATTGTCAGCATGCGACTGATATATGCTGCCGTACCTTTTGCGATTTCTTATTGCGCACGCCGACTCTTTTAGCAGCGTTATCAAAATTTATTGAGCAATGTCATGAAGCTGTTAAAGTCGATATCAAAAACATTTGATTTTTGACTTTATTTTGTCAGTCAGCAACAAGCGCCCACGCGACCCAGTTAAGGAGAAGACACAGAGAGGGAGAGATTGAATGAGAGGGAGAGAGAGAGAGGTAGACAGGAAGGAAGTGAAAGAGAAAAATGCCTCCATCGTGCATGCGATCCGAGCGCATTATAACCACGCTTCTATGTGACTTTTGTTTATTTTACATTTATACTCTGCACTCGATGAGAACTCGTTCTAAAAGGGGTATACCAGGTGTGTGAAAATGTCAGTATATAGAAAAAAGAAAATATTAGAGAGTCTCTATAAGCATAAAATAAAATTTCCAGCTTAATTTGGTTTCGGTTTTTTTTGCATACAGAGTATTCAATAGTTGTTTATTATGCGTCATTGCTTTCTTGACGTTGCCAAAAGCAAAAGAAAGAAATAATCATAATAAAAAAGCCGTGAGCATGGCAGCTAAAAAAATTCATGCGCTCCCAAGGCGCCAGCAGATTGATAAATTAATGATTGCAAAGACGAGGACAAAGTCGTCAAAAAAAGGAGAAGAAGAAAAGCGAAGCAGAGAAAAGAAGGGTAAACGAAGTGAAAGGCAAAAGCGTGTAAAGCTGCCGTGTTGTTTGGGCTTGGCTTGCCTCGAAGCAGACCGATTTATGAGAAATCAATTTATATGGTATTATGTTTATGTTAAAATTCCCCAATTTCCCCAGCATTTCGCCAATGTTTGCAGAGAAGAGAAAGTGCGCCAAATGCAAATTACTACAGTTGCTTGGCAATTTCCTAATGTTCTCAAATAGTCTAAGTCTTACCAAATCAATCATGCACCTATAAAACATATCTTACATGTAAACAACCCATTCGTTTCGATTCGATTCGACATTGGCGTTTACGTTTGCCGGAACATTAACATGCTTGTTTTTCCGGTTGTTGCCTGCCTGCCTCGAGGCGCATTCGGAATGGGCGTCCAGCGCGCCTAATGAATATTAATAGCTCAGCTGATGGAGACTGACTGACTCGACTCGACGTACCTGTGTCTATATATTAAGGCAACAAAGCCACTTGTCTTATCAGCTGCGTCGACTTCGAGTTGAGTTCGGACTATTAACAAAACAAATACAGTTCAGACAGGCAGGCTGGCAGGCTGGCAGGCGGTCAGGCAGAGGGAGAGCAGAGACAGGATAAAAGGCCTAGGTCAGTCTAGTTGTAGTTAGCCCTCCCACTACCTTCGTCCTTTGTTATTTCTGCGTGTGCGTTTTGCTACTTAAACCGCTGAACATGGCGGATTAATGTCATTTATCACGCGCGTGTGGCTGGCGCATTTAAAATGTGCCGAATAAATAAGCCATCGCCTTGCCCCACTTGCCCAAGAACAATGTGCGCCTTTAATGCGTAGATTAAGTCATGTTCTTCTTCTTCGTTGCGGTCTCTGCTCGAACAGGATAATGACAAATAATCAAGGATAAACGCTTTTGATTGATCTTTAATTGCAGTTCTGCGTTGAGCCTCTTTGACAGCGCCAACCAATTGTAAATGTAAATCATATTAGACTGAATGTGGCAGATACTAGAAATATTCTCTTGAATTGGACAAAGCTGGTTAGGCACACACACTCCCTTACACACACACACACACTCACAGACATTCATAGGTACTTTGCGCTAAGCTCTCACACACGCAGAAGCTGAATGCGTTGGTTGAGGAGGCACATTCCCTCACAATTGTGTTGCGTGGAGCGGGAAATGCTTTTGCATATATCAAAGAGGGACAGGATATAAATAACAGCAGAGGAGTTACAACTGGAGGCAGTAGAGTCGAGGTAGTTGTGGTACGGAAAACTTGACTCTGGAAAATAAGAAAAATATTTTAAAAATTATACTCCTTGTTAAAGTAATTGTTTATGATTATTTAGCAATTTTATAAGTATTTAACCCACTGTGCTAGTTATTTCTACAGTAGCGTATGACCTTAGCAAAGCGAAACGCATTGGGCAAAAGTTCACACAATTCTTTTGTCGATTCCCTTTGCCAAATAGAATTAGAAGTGAATTTCCTGGGAAAATGGCAATTCAGTCGAATTTCTAAAGAGCAAACGCACAGAGAGAGGGAGAGAGAAAGAAAGTGGCAGAAGGGACGTCAGTGAAAGGCCGAGAAATAAAGCAATTAAGCGGCTTACAAATGTCGGCAACTGACAATGGGTGGAGAACGTCACAGCATCGGGGCCCCAAATAAGCCTGACAAGAAAAAAGAAATTAAGAAAACGGCAGCAAATTAATTTACATGTGCGATTCATCAATCAACAGGGGCGAAAAAGATAAGGCCCAGTGCGAGAGGGAGGCAAGATCCAGAGATACATAGACAGTGCAAGAGACTCGTCGTAGTCCAGTTCGCAGTACATTAAAATCAGAAGATTCGCAGCCGTTGAACGTCAGCCGAAGTCATAAATGGCCAAGTGTGTGTGTCAGTCCCCTTACCCACTCTTCCCTACCCTCTCCCCCTTTTCTTTATCTGTCTGTGTATGTGAAACAGTCCGTAAGTTGATTGATGATAAATACTCAATGTGGCCCACAATGGGCCGCTTGAGATAAAGCGTTTAAATGTGCCGCATATTAAATGATACAATATGAAAAGTGAAAAGTGAAAAAAAGATGGCAAAGTCTGTGCATGCGTTGCCCTTCGTAACGGTTAGCAAAGCTTTGTCAAGTATTTTATTATTATTATGTTGTGTTATGTTATATAATGCCCGCACGCAGGAATCGTTATAAATGACCATTTGCGTGGGTCAAAACACAGCCAGAAGGGCACCCCTTTTGTGCTTCTCCTTGTCATTGCGTTGCGATGCGTCGCCTAGTTTCCGTGTCCTTGTCGGCTTTTTCGCATTGTCTGCCAGCGATAGCATTAATGCGCTTATATAAATATTCGATAAATAAATCAGTATTAGTTAAACTCGTACGCTAGGCAAACCCATGTGCGTTCATACGGACAGAATGAGAGGGATATCACATGTTGTTGGGCATATTGCATGAGAAAATTTAGCTAAAAATTTCGAAATTTGATTTGCGCCGAAATTGTACTGCAAGGAATGTTATAACTATATCTTTTGTCTAGACTTTGAAGCAGTTATTGATAGTATATTAACTGAAGAATTGATCCTCGTAGTCTGTTTAGGTCTGCCAGGCTTTTCTGCCTGCCTCTTACAAAATGAATTAAATTTTTTTCCTGTGGGTATTTAAAGCCTCAAGATTTCTTAATAGACTAGCTTATGCCTTCTAAGACTTAGCTGAGTACTAAGCAGGCGACAATAAAGTCGAGTGCCGCCTTTTCACTTCCTTCAGTACCTACTCTCCTAGCTGCCTTTGCCTTTCTCAACCTGGCAAAGGTCACAGACATTTCAGAAGTCTTTCATTGTCGCTTAATTTTCACTGTTGTTATATGTGTATGCACGTGTTTGTGAGTGTATGTGTGCGTGTGTGCGTGTGCGCATATCTATAAGTCTGTGCACTCCAGACGCTGCTTTTGAAGTCACATTCGCATTCACATTCACATAATTCGCTGGCATTCATTGTGCGCCAATGGGCGAGTTCATTCGCGTTGTGCAAATTAAAAATGCCACCGACAAGCTATGATGGGCCCCTACCAACCCCCTCCCCCCCCTTCCTCTACACCGACAATCGTGGGCTCTGCGGCATTTGCATAACATGCCCCATGGCCGGCAAGCGTTCATAAATTAAAGCGCAACGCGGGATGCAGTTCCCAATAAATGTCTCGCCTGCTGCTAAATACCTGCTCGACAGCTGCACCCTGCACTTGCACTTGCACCTGCTGCCCATGCATGTGTGTGTGTGTGTGTGTGTGCAGCTGTGTGTGGCATGCGAAGAGTACAACAAGTTAATTATAGATGCGCGCAGCCTGCACTGGGGTGCGCCATAAATTGTGCTGGCTGCTCTATTCGTACTATTCGTACCAGCCCCCAACGCAGTTTAATGAGTCTGCAAATATTGGCTACCTAAAGGTGGCTGTGCGTGTGCCAGCGCGCGTGTGTGTGTGTGTGTGTGTGCGTGATGGCGGTGGGCATGCAAAAGTTTCACAGGTAAAGGCTGGGCAACTATTTGACTTAGAAACTTTGGCGAGTTTGTTGTTGAACTTATTGCTTAAACTCTTGTCTAACTCTCTCCGATGTTGGTATCAGAAATTCGCAGAGGAAGTCGCAAAGGCTGTAAATCAATGGAGAAGTTGTCAAGTGCAGCACTTGACTAGTTGAGGGGGGGATTCGCAGGGGGGACAACTGAATTTGGCAGCATTCAAAAACGACAGCATGTGACAATTAGTTTTGAAAAGCAAGCTGCAATTTGCGTTCCCCTAGAGAGCAGAACTTTAATTGGGCTTAAAATAGTTGGCTAAGCAGAAATATTTTCCATGGATAGAGTCGAAGAAAAATCAAGCGAAGAGGTGCAAAATTTTGCCGAGAACTTGCAAGAGGCGTGCAAAAAATCAGAACTGCAGCTGCAAACTGCTGTGTGTAAATTACAAGAAAATCTGTGAGCAACGAAAAACAACTCAGGAAGGAGCAGAAGCTGCGAAGAAGAAGCAGCTCATTTGTGGGCGAACTCACCCGCATGTAACTACTACAACAGCTACGGCTACAGCTGACAAGGGGAAGCGCAAAAAACTTGTGAGTGTTTGTCATGTGACAACACTCGAAGCGCAGCAAAGTATGCTACACTTTTTGCTGCCTCTCAGTTGCGTGCCTTGTGTGCGCGTGTGTGTGTGAGAGACTAATTTGCGCATAATTAAATATAAATTGTATACGACACACAGTGTTTGTTTTTGCCCGTGTGCTGCATTTGTTGCTGGCAACAAGCAATGGGCGTAAATATATTAAACAAAACTGCAGGGCGACCCGCGTTACGTATGCGACATGTATGCCGCGATTGCAAGCTGTCGTTGTCGCTGTCGCTGCCGCTGCCGAGTGGGGGAGTGCCGAGTGCTGCTGGCCCAAAAGCAATTGTTACTGTTTTGGCAAGAGCACAAAGAAAAAGTAATTATTTACGCTCTTCAGCAGCGGCGGCGACAACAGCTTCCGCCTCTCGTTGTTGTCCGTCGTGTCGTTGTTGCCGTCGTTGTTGTTTTAGTTGTTATTGTCAGCGTTGGCGTCGCGTCAACAGCAATTTATTTGAGTGTGAAAAAGATGAATTAATTTTACAGCATTGTGCAGCACAATTAAAAATTATTTGCTCTGCTCGATTGTTGCCTCTGTCGCTGCTGCTGCTGCTGCTGTCTGCCTCGCCCAGTGCCAGACCAAAGCTTAATTGCTGCAAAGTTGTTGTGGCTTAGCGGGGTCCTTGTATCACAGGATTGCCTATGCTGCTGCTGCTACTGCTGCTGTTGCTGCTGCGTTGCCGTTGCCATTGCCGCTGGCCTGCAGCAATTTATGTTTGCCAACTGGCTCGAGGGGCGTTTTCGGCTTCGGACTTCACTTCACTTGCGTGTTTTTGTTGCTGCTGTTTCGGCCGTTTCTACTGTTTGGCTTTTTTCTTGTATTTTTTTTTTTTTTTTTTTGGGCTGTGCCTTGCTCCCTGCGCCTTGGTCCTGCGCCTTGCCCCCTCCCGCTTCCTCTATTGTTGCCCTTTGTTTGTGGTTGATGATGGGAAAAGTTTTTGCCAGCTGCCTGCTGAAGTGTTGGCGACGTTGACGTCGACGTCGACATCGGGCATGTTTTATGCATTTTCTTATGACTTTACTTCCCCAGCAGCCTCTTGCCCGTTTGTGGTGAGCAAGAGAGCGAAAGACCGTGTAAATTATTATGTACATTTGAAATGTGTGCACCATGCCGCCAACAACAACAACAACAATAGCAACAGCAACGCCAACATAAGCAACTAAAAGCAATGCCGTAAATTTGTTTTGCTGGCGAGTCTCGACAAAAAAGGGGTACACGCGTGGCTAGGGGGATGAGTGCCAGTTCGGGGAACTGGGGTGAATCCCTGCCAAATAAAAGCTAGTGACCTGCCCAAAATGCTGTAAACTTTTTCGGTAGGCGTTCGTCCGGGCATTTGTCATTTTGTTGTGCGCCATGGGGTTTGCATGGGGGGGGGGAGGGATGTGAAGAAGTGCCTGTTCGGGCCATAACTTAATTAAAGTAAATGTGTTTGGGGACATAAGAAGTTGTAATTAGTTGGGCGTTCCCGGAATGTTTATTATAAACTCGAGCTCTAATTGTTAAAAAGGGATTCCACAGTGATTCGCCAGCAACGAATTACAGTAATTAGTCGAGATATTGAGTCTGAAATTGAGGAATATCTAGAGTAACTCAGAGAACATCAGTTCTGCTCATGCATTATTTGGTTTGGAATTTTTAGCAGAAAAATATATTTTAAAGATTGCTAATTAGCTGGAAAGCATCTCGCCTTCCCTCTGGGGTAAAATGATCCAACGTAGCTGGCCGAGTTCATTGGTTCATTACCTTCATTGTCGCCGCATCCCTAATAACTTATGCATTATGTCTGCTTCCGCGCAACGGGGCGAGTTCATAAGAAATGCTACTCACTTCCGCTCGCAGGACAGCACAGAAGTCAGCTCCGGTGCCGCCGTTGGCTGTCCGTTCCGGGCATAATTGTTGTTGCCGCCGCGTGCTTTGTTTGCCCAGTCTATAGATTAAATTCTGTAGAAGAGAGAAGAAACTAAACGTTAAGACGTTGAACTGCCGCCATGGTCGAACGTTGTATGTCCTGCAGCTGTATGTGTGCTGTGTAGGTGTTGTAGGTGATGCAACTTAAGCTGTTTCCTGCAGAGGAAGCGGCTACGGTAACCAGCAGGCGGGCAGGCCCCTTCACTTATTTAATTCGTTTTAAACGGCGACATTTTTCCTTATAACATTTTCCGCCTTCGCATTTGGCGTGTTTCGCGCGCGTTTTTTCTTCTGCTTCTTCTTGTTGTTGTTGCCGCTGCGCTCAAGTTGACTTCCTTTGCACTTTGGAAACATGTTTTGAAAAACAGGATTTAACAACGGAAAATTACATTTAGCACAGGACGAACGAATAAAAGCCCAAGGACGAAACTGGCAACGAGCTGAAGCTCGAGCTCGAGCTGCCAGCGATGGGTCCAAGGAAAACATGAATAAATGAAATGCGCCAACTTTGCCCGCCAAGGCGAAACAAAGGCAGCTAAACGCAGTTGTAAACGCCATTGCAGTGGTCCAGCTACAGTGACTCCTTTTCCCTCTCTTCCCCTCAGTCAAACTGTGCGAAAGGTTTGAGAACAAAACGAAAACTACTCGGACTGACTTCAGTTTCCCGCAGCGCGTTGATTGAGCTCTTTAAAAATGCATTTAAGTCGCCTGGCCAAGTTGTTAATTGAATGACAAGCCATGAATTGTATCTGCCTGACAAGCACACAAGACCACATATACCACATACGCCCCGTATGCCCCACACTCCCTTCTCGGTAAGCGAAATCTGTAGCGCGCACAATGAGAGATTGTTGCGCTTAATAGTTTGAAAACTACTTAAAAATAATGAATGGACCGTGACACATTAAAAACGCTTAGCTGACAGCAAAACCTCGCGCAGTCAATGCCATAAAAACCCTGTGCGCCAGTGTGTGTGTGTGTGTGTGTGTTTGTCCCTTCGGGGAAGACCCACATGGAGCGCATTAAAAAATTACAGCATTGTGAGACACGAAAATGTTATCATTATAAAGTAGACAAAGGCCGCAACATTGCATTGACTACAGTCAGGGGAGTCAAAAGGGGGTCAAAGCGAGCCAAAGGGTTGTGGGTTCACACAATGAAGATGTTAGGGTGTCTCTCTTAGCTCAGTGCGTGAATATTATTTTGATATATTAACTGTTACGCAGCAGACAAGGCAAGGCAAATACACAAAACCGAAAAGTGTCGAGTCACAAAGTTGATATTATTCATAATATCAGTGGATAGTGGAAGTGCAAATAAGCTGCAGCCCCCGCAACCACATGTGTACTGTATGTGTGCGTGTGTGTGTGTGTGCCTCGTGTGCGCTGCGGCACGTCAGGCTAAACGTTACTTCACACGTCTCCTGCTTTAAAGCGCTGCCAAGTCAGTTGGCCCTCGAGGAGACTCGGCGTTTCCTTCAACAGTTGCTTGTTGCTGCCACAGCCGCTGCTGCTGCCTCTGCCTCTTCTGCTGCTGCTGCTGCCTGCGTTGCTCCGTAAGCAAAACAAATGAGTTAAAGGGTTTCTGCTTGCCTTGTGTGTTTGCTAGTCGACTGGTTACGCCGTGGCCGTGGCCCACAACTAACTCATTGCGCACGGTCTGGTGGGCAGCCATACACACACACACTCACACACCCAGCTACACCCCTTTTCTTTGCACAGGCAACCCTTCTGCCGGCAATGGCAACGGCAGCAGCAGCGGCAACGGCAGCTAGCATAATGTGCCTTAACATAATGTGCACATTAGTGTTCACACGTTTATAGATGTGTCTATGTGCCTGTGAAACTGTCCCCCCATCTGTGTGGGTATGTGTGTGCAACATGTTTATGGGCGTCTCCGTGTGCGCGTAAAGAGCAGCAGCAGACCGAGAAGCAACAACAAAAACAACAGCAAAATAATACAAAAAAAAACAGCAACAACAACAAAAAAATCACATACAAAATATGTGGCAGCATCGAGGCACATGTGCAACAGCAAAGGGGAGGGGGAAGGTGGCAGCAGCAGCAGCTTACATAGCTTCCACAGCTTCCCTAGCTTCCACACACAGCACATCCGCAACATCCGCAGCATTTGTGAGCTAATGACATTATAAACATGAAAACTCCATTAATATTTTTTTGCTGATTATGATGTTCGTGTTGTTGTTATTGTTGCTGTTGTAGTTGCTGTTACTTTTTACGTTGCCTGTAACGTTGCGTACCTTTTTTTCTGCTACCTGCGCCTTGCTGCACCGTTGGCAACACAAAAATTTTTACTCTTTTCGCGCGGAATACGAATAAGCCAAGAGGCAAGTGCGACGAACGCCATAGCTCTTACTCTACCTCGCACCTTCCCTTCCCACTCTCTCTCTTTCTTTTTCACTTTCTCTCTCTTACTACCTCTCATCTTTCCATAATTTACTAGATTTATTTGTACGCACCACACGCGGATTATGACAAGCAAGCAACGAAGAAAAGGAGCAGAAGGAGAAGCTGCCACCGGCGGCGGTTCAACTCTTTGCGATCTGAAGAGTTTCTACACGCCACATGTATGTGCATGTTCTCCTACTTCCCCACCTCCTTCTGCCCGGCTTTAAAAGTGTTTTGATGCTTGACAATTTTTTCAAATTAAAATACGCCACTTTTTTTTGTGCCCCACAGTCGTGGCACACATCTTTTACCATTTTCAGCTGACAACTGTGATAATTCTTAGATATGTGTGGCATGTAAGCGAGCGGCGATTCAAACTTTGGTACACTTTGATATAGCAAACTTGGCATACTTTGGTTGATCCTAGTCGAGAAAGTAGGTAATTGATATAGAAAGCTTTGCATTCAATAAGAAAATTTAAAGCTGCAACTCGTCTGCATTCATAATAAAGCTCTATAAACGCCACTGAATATATATTAATATTGCAGTAGGATTGGGAAAGGGGAAGGAGCAGCGTGGACTCCCGACGAGTTGTTGCTTGGAGAATTCAATGAGAAAGTGAAAGCAAAAGCGGCGCAGGCAGCAAACAAATTTTATTGGCGTTCTTATTACATTTTCATTGCATTTCCGCACATTTGGGCGCACAAAGCGAATGCTGCGGGGAAGAGAACGGCCTGGGAAAAGCTGGAAAAAGTCAAGCCCAAATGCATTGAGAATAAGTTGCACTTCATTACGAGAATTTTTAATATTATCACGATGCTGAATGGAACAAGTGAGGCGATCTTCTCTTTTAAAATGCGCAGATAATTTAATGCACTTGGCAGTGTTTATAAGACTTTGGTATATATTTTTGATTATTTATATATATTAAAAATATTTATTCAGCAATCTCTATTTATATACTCGCTACTCATAGAGTAGAAGGGTATTATAACTTTGTTCAAACCGAAAATGTATGTAACAGGCAGAAGGAGACATCTCCGACCCCATAAAGTATATATATTCTGGGTCAGGATCAACAGCCGAGGCGATATAGCCATGTCCGTCTGTCCGTCCGTGTGAAAATCTAGATCTCAGCTATTATGTGAGCTAGAACTACCAAATTTGGTGACAAAATGTGTTATTATTGCACGCTGATCAAGTTTATTTTGGATTTTGGCCACGCCCCCTTCCGCCACCGTAAATCGAAAATTATCAACCACTAGGACTCAACAGTTGAGCTCAGGCGTTCAGGAAACTCAACCGTTGAGACTCAATCGTTGAGACTCAACCGTTGAGACTCAACAGTTGAGCTCAGCCGTTCAGGGAACTCAACCGTTGAGTCTCAACCGTTGAGACTCAACAGTTGAGCTTAGCCGTTCAGGGAACTCAACCGTTGAATCTCAACCGTTGAGACTCAACAGTTGAGCTCAGCCGTTCAGGGAACTCAACCGTTGAGTCTCAACCGTTGAGTCTCAACCGTTGAGCTCAGCCGTTCAGGGAACTCACACGTTGAGTCTCAACCGTTGAGACTCAACAGTTGAGCTCAGCCGTTCAGGGAACTCAACCGTTGAGACTCAACAGTTGAGACTCAACAGTTGAGACTCAACGTTGAGCTCAACAGTTGAGACTCAACAGTTGAGCTCAGTTGTTCAGGGAACTCAACCGTTGAATCTCAACCGTTGAAACTCAACAGTTCAGCTCAGCCGTTCAGGGAACTCAACCGCTGAGACTCAACCGTTGAGACTCAACAGTTGAGCTCAGCCGTTCAGGGAAGTCAACCGTTGAGTCTCAACCGTTGAGACTCAACAGTTGAGCTCAGCCGTTCAGGGAACTCAACCGTTGAGTCTCAACCGTTGAGACTCAACCGTTGAGCTCAGCCGTTCAGGGAACTCAACCGTTGAGTCTCAACCGTTGAGACTCAACAGTTGAGCTCAGCCGTTCAGGGAACTCAACCGTTGAGTCTCAACCGTTGAGACTCAACAGTTGAGCTCAGCCGTTCAGGGAACTCAACCGTTGAGACTCAACCGTTGAGACTCAACAGTTGAGCTCAGCCGTTCAGGGAACTCAACCGTTGAGACTCAACAGTTGAGACTCAACCGTTGAGACTCAACAGTTGAGCTCAGCCGTTCAGGGAACTCAACCGTTGAGACTCAACCGTTGAGACTCAACAGTTGAGCTCAGCCGTTCAGGGAACTCAACCGTTGAGTCTCAACCGTTGAGACTCAACAGTTGAGCTCAGCCGTTCAGGGAACTCAACCGTTGAGACTCAACCGTTGAGACTCAACAGTTGAGCTCAGCCGTTCAGGGAACTCAACCGCTGAGACTCAACCGTTGAGAGTAAACAGTTGAGCTCAGCCGTTCAGGAAACTCAACCGCTGAGACTCAACCGTTGAGACTCAACAGTTGAGCTCAGCCGTTCAGGGAACTCAACCGTTGAGTCTCAACCGTTGAGACTCAACAGTTGAGCTCAGCCGTTCAGGGAACTCAACCGTTGAGTCTCAACCGTTCAGGGAACTCAACCGTTGAGTCTCAACCGTTCAGGGAACTCAACCGTTGAGTCTCAACCGTTGAGACTCAACAGTTGAGCTCAGCCGTTCAGGGAACTCAACCGTTGAGTCTCAACCGTTGAGGCTCAACAGTTGAGCTCAGCCGTTCAGGGAACTCAACCGTTGAGTCTCAACCGTTGAGACTCAACAGTTGAGCTCAGCCGTTCAAGGAACTCAACCGTTGAGTCTCAACCGTTGAGACTCAACAGTTGAGCTCAGCCGTTCAGGGAACTCAACCGTTGAGTCTCAACCGTTGAGCTCAGCCGTTCAGGGTACTCAACCGTTGAGACTCAACAGTTGAGACTCAACAGTTGAGCTCAGCCGTTCAGCGAACTCAACCGTTGAGACTCAACAGTTGAGACTCAATAGTTGAGCTCAGCCGTTCAGGGAACTCAACCGCTGAGACTCAACCGTTGAGACTCAACAGTTGAGCTCAGCCGTTCAGGGAACTCAACCGTTGAGTCTCAACCGTTGAGACTCAACAGTTGAGCTCAGCCGTTCAGGGAACTCAACCGTTGAGTCTCAACCGTTGAGACTCAACAGTTGAGCTCAGCCGTTCAGGGAACTCAACCGTTGAGTCTCAACCGTTGAGACTCAACAATTGAGCTCAGCCGTTCAGGGAACTCAACCGTTGAGGCTCAACAGTTGAGCTTTAAGCAATTTAAGCAATCAGAGTGAATTATTAAATTAATTATTATAATTATCTTATTTATACCACCACAAAAAAAATTAAAAAAAATTAAGTTGCTTAATAATTTATTTAAACATATTTATTTAATAATCAATAATTTGCGCTTAACTGATCAGGGAACTAACCGTTGAGACTCAACCGTTGAGACGCAAAAGTTGAGCTCAGCCGTTCAGGGTTGCGTTCCCTGAACGGCTGAGCTTAACTGTTTACTCTCAACGGTTGAGTCTCACCGGTTGAGTTCCCTGAACGGCTGAGCTCAACTGTTGAGTCTCAACGGTTGAGTTCCCTGAACGGCTGAGCTCAACTGTTGAGTCTCAACGGTTGAGACTCAACGGTTGAGTTCCCTGAACGGCTGAGCTCAACTTTTGAGTCTCAACGGTTGAGTCTCAACGGTTAGTTCCCTGATCAGTTAAGCGCAAATTATTGATTATTAAATAAATATGTTTAAATAAATTATTAAGCAACTTAATTTTTTTTTAATATTTTTTGCGGTGGTATAAATAAGATAATTATAATAATTAATTTAATAATTCATTCTGATTGCTTAAATCGAATATTTTTGCATAATTAAGAAGTGAATGAGAAAGATGGCTAATTTTTTGCTAATGAAAAAATAATGATTCAAATTATTCAATTTATTCCCATTTTGGAAAAGTTGAACATGGTAAAGCGTATAGAAAAATGTAAAATAAATCTATATGTGTATTGAATCGAGCTCTTCATGTTGGTGAATAAATAGAAAATAGTTTAAAATCTATTTAAAATTCTCTATGATCTTTCTGCCACTTTAAAGCTCAGCAATTCCCTAATAACCCCCGTACCTAACCCCGAAGTGGCTATAAAAAGGGTTCGGCTGCAGGGAAACGAATCAAGCTAAAGGGGATTACTTGTGTACTTCAATTTCTCCACGGAAAAGGCAATTTACTCTTTTGAAAAGACAGCGTGAATGCAGCTGCTGCAGTTGCCCTTACTCCACTTGTCGTTGTTGTCGTTGTTGTTGCGTGCGTTGTCGATAATGGCAATTGAGAGTTGCATTTGGTTTGATTTGCTTTGCTTTTTTTGTGTGTGTGCGGAGCAGGTCGTTCTCCCTGCGCCCTTTGTATTTTATTGTGCGGCTCCATTCGCTAAGCTTTTGTTTGCTTTTGGCTGGGCTTGAATCGCTTCGCTCTGCTCCGCTTGGCTTGGCTTGTTGGCTGGCGGCGGCTTATGCGGCTTGGCCACGCCTTGTTTGCCTCTTTCTCTGCCTCGATGGCAGCGTTTGAGAAATGTTATATCGGCTTTGAGAATTGCGGTTTGTGTTGCCATCGACAGGCGCTGGCGTTGGCGCTGAGTGAGTGCGTATGCAGACTGTGTGTCAAATCACTTGGCATTTACGAAAGCCACATTAAGCATACGCAGTGTTGCCACACGGCGCAATCGAAACGAATTGCATTTTTAGCGTATAAAAACAAGAGAGTGCAGGCAACTATCTATTTAAAGTAGATGCTGGAAAGAGTTTGGCTTTATTTTGCTGATCGAAACATAAGGCAGAGTTATGGAAAGAGAGGGAAATACTACTGTTTTCAATGATTGTTTTTCCGGCTTGGCATGCAACCACACGCATATTTCTACAGCCTGCTGTTCGCTTGCATTCCTCAAGCATCTGTCAGCTCGCACAGTCCTGGCATGCGACAGAGTATTGCACATATTACGCATACGCACTGTTGTCGCATTGCTACGTCTTTTGACTACTGCATTTTCACACTCCATGCCAAGCAAGCAAACAATGTAAACCTTTTCACAGGCTGCGCCGCAGCGTCTCATTACCATAAGCAGCGCGCAGGCAGGCAGGCAAGGACTAAGACGCATTGCGTCGACCACAAACATTAATACACTCGCAATTGTGGTAGTTCGCCTTGCTTGCCTGCCTTGGCTGCAATTGCTGCTGCATTTGTGCGTGCGGTCAGTTACAGGCAGCAATAACAGTTATGCCAGCACTTGTTGTGGCTGCAAATCCTTCTTACTGGCTCTTTAAACCTATTGCCACAACTATATAAATTGCGTTGAAAGATTTCACTAAGCGGGGCGCACTTCAAAAGGTAACGCGAACTAAATCAAAAGGCCTGCCTTGATGGAGGGAGGCCAAGCGAGCGAGTCTGTTGCACCTTCTACATAAAGTGCTGAGTGGCTGAGCGGCAGGTCGATGTGGGCCTTCACCTTCCCAACGGGTCGTTTGATCCATTACTGCACACACACACACACACACACATACATGCATGCATATATGTATGCATTGTAGGACTAAATGCTCGGACAACACAATTCATTGTGTGGCATGTCCTGCTGTGCTTTGCCTTTGCACAATATCGTTTACTCCCGCCACAATCTAGGATATATTTTTATTTTTGGTCAGCCCACCATGCTGCGTGTGTGTGTGTCCTTGTATGTGTGTGTGTTCGTGTGTGTGTGGTGTGTTGTTCTTTTTATTTTTGACCGCCTTTCTGGCTTTGGCCAGTTTTGATCTGCCGTTGCAGTGTAGCTGCTTGAGCTGCGGTCCGCTTTGGTTTGCTGCCGGTTTGTTTTCTATGGCACGCTTTTTGCACTTTTTGCAGCTTTTTTTTCGTAATATTTTTGGTGTTTTTTTTTCTCTCTCACTCGCTCTTTTATATATATATTTACAGAGCTTATCTTTGACCACACGTATGTATGTTGGCAGAGCAAAATTGTTTTTGAAATTGAAAAATTGCAATACAAGCTGAGCTCTGGGGTCAGCTATAGAGTCGCTGTAATACAAAATAATGCGACTACCCTGGCGAGCACACACACACACACATGTACACACACACACACCCACGCACACATACATTGTTATACTCTCTCTTTGCTCAGTGGCCACCCCCGCCCCCTTTCTGGGCTCTTTTCTCTCAGCAGCGGCATTTTTCTTTTAGTTTTTTGCCTTGCGCTCATTTTTCGTGCGGTATTTGCTTTTATTTTCTTTGTTTACCATTTTCATTTTTCTGGAAGTGAGCGCAGCGCTTATATTTTTATAGTATACTACGTTTTATAGTATATGTGAAATATGCAGTTCGTGGCCGGGTCGCCCGTCAACCCCTTCAGCCCCTCGTTCCTTGCCCGTTACCGTGCCTCAGCTATGCTTTGTGTTTATGTCCTGGCAACGCTAGTGCTGCCTCTGACTCATTCAAGGATGCTGCAGGTGCTCAAAACGCGTGGCTGCCCCCCGCCCCTGCCTCCCGCTCAACCCTTGCTGCTTGCTGCCTTGACTGCAAGTTATGCACATATTTAAATTAAGTGCTTTGAAATATATATAAACATATAGTATGTATATAAATATATATATCTGCACATACTATGTTATACTCTTTGGCTAGAGCAGAGCAACTCCGTCGAGCTGCTGCTGCTACTTGCAGAGCATAAACAGATAACGCAGGCAGCATAAATATATAATAGCTACAAGCGCTACACTAAAGTGTTATTAAGCAATGAAAGCCGTTTAATGCAGATAAGCACCTACTAAATATGCGAGCATGACCCAAAGAAGTCACAGGAACTACCCGACATGGCTACATAAATTCTGTGGGAGTATGGGGGAGGGGGCACCTGTGTTCATGCTTAATGATAGTGACAGCAATAAGGTGATTATAGTATATACATACATAAGTTATTTTAGGATGGTTTTCATATAAAAGGTTCATCAAATAATGCTCGAAATAAAAGCAACTTTGACACTGCAAAACGACTTTGTGCAACCCTGTATGCACAGGGGGTAGTTTGCATATATGGATAAGTTTATCGATTGTTGTTAAGGCGATCTTCATCGAGCCTAAGGCAATTATTGTAAATACATGCATATGCCATTTCCATTTAAAAGGCTCATCAAATAATGCGCAAAATGAAAGCAATTTAGCTTCTTTCAGATGCACAGGGAGGTAGTTTACTTTTATCGATAAGTTTATCGCATGTTCTAACTAAAACTTATTGGTAAACACACAGAGTTGCATAGATGATCTTCTCATAAAAGAATCACCAACTAACACACTTATGATAGATTCCTGTATACGCTAAGGGATTTGCTTCTGCCCTCTACATTTTAGACCATTTTCCCACATTGTTTTTCAAACAGCACGCTAACACTTTGCAGCGGCGTGTGCAAGTGTAAAGGTGTTAAAACGTGGGCTTTAGACTAGTGTAAAATTGAAATGCTTATTACCGCATACGGTTTGTCTGCGGCAATTAAGTATTTTTTTATTCAATCCCTTTTAATGTTTGCGCAATCCCTTTTAATGCGCACAATTAATTTCGTTATGCTTTGTCGCCTTTGACATGTCACTGGTTATCTGAAAAACGCACACACAGTCGCACACACACACAGACACCTACACCAACAATGTAACAAATTTGCTAAAATGCTGGGGCTTAGAAAATAATTTAATATCGGCTTTCTGTTTACAACGCATGTCCGAAAGGGGTGGCAACATCCTTGCCTCTTCCCATCCCTTAAACCTGTATATCCTTCCCGCTCTGCCGCCACAATCGAAAATCATTATGGGGCGTTTTACGTTGCATGTCGCGATTTGCAAATTGCAATTTTATGCGCAAACGTAATTAAAATTATTTTAATTTACACAAACGGACGCACAGAGAAGGAGTTCCAGAAACGGAAACGTTGCAGGGCATGGAACGAGCCAAAACATTGACATAACATTGGAAATTAATTTTTAGCTATTTTCCGGGAACGAGCCGAGCCGAAAAACCATCAACAAATTGTCAGCGTTTGCGTTCATTTGTTGATTTTATTTGCAATGTTTTAGGCAAAACACGTAAGAATTCTAAAGTCGAAACTACTAGACTCTATGATACCTTGCAATGAAGTTTTAAAAACCTGAACTTTGTTATTATACATTTTACTGCCCCATTGATTCGCTTCTAATAATTCAGATAATAATGTGGTGTTAGGTTTGTCATAGGCAACATCTGTGAACATTATGTAGGATCGTTCATGTCAAATTTTGTGCCTGAAGCTATTAAATTAGCTGAGTTTTACGTGTTCACACAGACAGTCGAACGGATGTGGATTCTGTTCTGCTACGCACATTTGCACAAAGTTGATACACCCCCTTCAACTATTTTCCAATGCGCAAATGTATGTGGATTCTCATGTTTACACTAAAGCCAAAATGCATGTGGTTTGCTATTTTTGGTTTACTCGATAAGACCGTGTGTGTGTCTGTGTGTGTGCGAGTGTGTGCGCGAACGTGATGCGATTAGTATAAATTTCAAACACCATTACAAATCCATTGATTACGTAAACGTGTTATGCGTTGTTCAATTGATTTTTTTTTTTGCTGCGAAATTCAAAATAGCTTTGATCAACATTTTAGGTCAATAAAATAATAATGTTTTTTATATCGAGCGCTATAAAAAGCTATAAAGACTATTAATATAAACATTTTGGTCTTAAGTTTTGAGGATAAATAAGAAGATATCTGCAATATTCATTAATAAGCAAACTATTTAGTTGTGCTAAATATATTGCTATGTTTTGGAGATATTTAAATCTGGCCTTACTTGATTCTTATAGCAGTTCGCTATAAATAAAAGACGCATTGAATCGATTTGTAGTAGAGCTGTCATTAAATCCATCGGTCGACTGAAGGTATTTATTTAGATATCGATTTCAAAAATGTATTTCATCTTTCTTTAATTTTGCTTTATGTGCTGCCAAAATTTTGGAACATTTCGGACGATTATAGCATTTATATAGCGGCCATTAAAACATTCGTTGGATTATGAGATTTCTGTACAAAAATCTGTATTCTTTTTCAAAATTTTTCACATTAGCTTTTATCAACTAAAGACAAACATCACTTTATATGCCCGAACTGTAAATGGGGAAATGATATGACTTTGATCTATTCCGACTATCGCATAGTTAGCTATAGTTTTGAATGTCCCGGAGCATGGGTAATGGCGCCGAGTAAGGCGGGCAGCTAGTGCACTGGTCCTTGGGAATGACCCAAAGAGACGCCGCCGCCGCTGCCTCGTTGCCTGACAGCGGGGCGTGGCTACCAATTAACGCATTCCAATGCTTGCACTTTTCAGCTTGTGTGAGTGCCAGTGCGTGTGTATGTGTGTGTCTGGATATGCACACAATCTGCATTTCTGTGTGAATGCGTGGGTGCGCGTCTGCGTATGTGTGCGTGTGTAGACGCTTGGCATTGTGTGTTTTCACAAGAGAATGCAATTTAAATTGCATTAAAATTGATTGAATTCATGGAGCACAGTTGCCGCTGCTTTTGCTTGCTGCAAATGTGTGGATGTGCGAGAGTGTGTGTGTGTCAGTGTACGCCTAGCCGGTGTAGGCGTTGTCCTGCTGTGAATTGCGTGCTTGCTTTGTGCCACGTTAAGTGGTCAGTTGCGTTCATAATCATAAACAAGCATCTTCGCTCGAGGACTTCTTAAACGCGTTGCGAAAATTAGGAAAGTAGAAATGAGAAATTAAAGCAAGAAAAAGTAGGGTTAGCATTGCAATGTTGCACATCCTTGCAGTTAATGATATTTACTTTTTTTAATTTTGTTTTAAATAAATATAAATAAATTTAACATAAATATAAACTTTCATTTTGTTGAGTTTGAAATTGGGCAAAGAAAATGCCAGAAGGAGCTCAACTATCGTCTTGATTGAGTCAAGAAGTACTGGATATCTAATAGAAAATGAATGAGTCTGTTATATTTATATATATTATTATTATATTTGAGCCTGTTATATCTGTTATATTTACAGGGCCCTCGCATTCACAAAGGCAACGCCGAAGCTGCGTAAAACCAACGCGATATGGCATAAAGCGCATGGCTTATGGATAAGACCGAAGGTACAATATGGCCTAGCATATAGTTTGTACTATATGGCTGTATATCTCAATTTATCATGTGCACTTACACACACACACACACACACACAGACAGACAGACAAGCATATCGCGCTGATCTATTGAACGTAAATAAATCGCAATAAATATTTACGATGTCGCCACGAATTTGCCATTTTAAACCTTTGGGTTTTTTTCAATGCAATTAATTTGCTCTCCCCATGAGGAAGGCAGAGATGAGGGAAGGTAGAAGGGTAAGTAATGAAGGGGCAGGAGAGGGGGAAGGGGAGGCTCGTAAGCATATGCATTTATTCGCTGCGATCCGTTGTGGGTTTTGTGATTTTGTTGCTTCTGCTGCTGCTGCAGCGCGACAATTAATGCGCATTAATGAATTATTAATTTGTGTGTGTGCGCGGGAGCGGGCGCGCGACGTTGTTGTTGTTGTTCTTGGTACGCACAAAAGTATGCAATTAAATTCTATTTGTTAATTTATGAGTGCCGCCAAATATGCGTTGATTATGCAAATGGAATTGGCGTGGATATGTTGATATGCTGCTTTTCGATGGCGTGACAAATTTCACATTCAGCACGTCGCCAGCAGGTCTTAACCAGGCCTTAATCAGCTCACATTTACATACACTCTGCAGCTGTGTATGTGTGTGTGTGTGTGTGTGTGTGTGTTTACTTTATTTTAAGCTTTTTGCATAAACCGTTTATAGTTAATTGCACTTTTGATGTTTTCGCACTGCTCGAGCTGCATTTCGCATTTCGCCGTTGAGTCAATGGCCAAAACTGTCATTGCATTTAATTAATTTTAATTAGAGTTAATCTAGCATTTAATTACATTCGATTGCGCCTTTGTTGCTCGCTGCAGCCGTAAGATAATTAAGCCTAATGAATAAATAGGCAGCCAATCGGTCTGCGACAATGCGATAATAGCTCGAAGACAGGGCGTGTGCCTTGGCACTTACTTAACGCTCTAATTGTTATTGATGGTTTTGCCAGTTGAAGAACAAGTAGGGGCCAAGGCAATTACAATTACGGCGAGGGGGTAGGGAAAGGTAGCCATGGCAATGGACAATTTGTATGCATGACTGGAGAACAAAACTGTTTTTTCTCTATTACGAAAATATTCGATATATATTCAAAATCCACGAGTGATTCTTGCGTGTGAGTACCTTTAATTCATGGCAAATGCGCATTCATTCTTCCCTTCACTACCTTCTATTGCTGGGGATAAGTTGCAAAGTTTGCTGGTCTGCGAGGATAGGGAGGGGAGTGTAGCACTCTAAAGTGCAACACCGATAACTTCTGGCTGCAGTTTTCAACTTCTTTCTTTTGTCGTCTTCGTTTCGACCATAAAAGTGTAGTGCACATCGCTTTGCTGGGCAACAGCTAAAAGTTTTGGTGCTAAAACATTTGTAGGTGTAGCCCGGCGTGTCCAATGCTTCTTACGGCTAAGTTAAATGTGCTTTCTGCCAGGTAACATGTGTGTGTGTGTGTGTGTGTATCGCCGAATATGTATCCGTATCCGAGCATGTGTATCTCTATCTGTAGCTGTATCTCAGAGTGTACCTTTCCCTTCTCCTTTTCCCTTCCTTCTTTCGTGTTTTGTTATTTGAGAAAAGAAAACGAGCAGAAAGATCAACACAGAGAAAGGCAAGTGCCGATTTTTCTCTTTGTACATGTAAAATACATACATACATGCTCGTGTGTGTGTGTGTGTGTTTGTGTGCATGTTAGTATAATTTACGTTTCGCCTGTTGCCTATTATTGTTTTCATTGTGGGCTAAACGAAACTGTTTCTTGTTGTTTTAACCGAACATTTTGCTTATTTTAGCCTCGCACACACACACACACACTAACACGTAGCTTAAACTTATGTTACATACACACATACAGCAATGCGTAAAGAAAAGGTGGATAATAATATAGCAAATATATTGCCAGCCTGCGCGAGCAGCGACTTCAACTCCGACTCGACTTGCACTACGTTTATGCCACTCGTATTTGTTTTTACAAATTTAATGAATACACATATTAAGATACGTGCACATCCCTTTCTCTCTCTCTCTCTCTCCATATTTCTTCCCTTCTCTTTCTCTCCTTCAGTTGTTCTGCCCATCGCTCGCATACTTGTACAATTCTGATGTGAAATGCTGTTGGGCATTTGCTAGAAATTTAGACAAATATTTTACTTACTTATGTGTAAGTGTGTGTATTTGTCTCTGTGTATGTTTGTGTGTCTCTGTGTGTGTGTGTGCTTGCATTTACATGCACTTGTAGTTGTTCTTCAAGTTATTCTTTGCTTTTTTTCATCCCATGTAATTCGTAACTATTTTGTGAAATAATTTTTTCAAGAGTTACACAAAAAAAAAAAATTAAAACTTTGAGCGAGCGCAATTATTTTCTGTCAGTGTACAATTTACTCTAAAGAAAAAATTTACTAAAGGGACTCCTGCAACAATATCGTATTTCCTTTTTTAATCAAAAATTTTTTTTTATTTAATTTTCAGATATTAATTTAAAATAATGAGCACATGATATTTTTTGAAAACCAAACAAAGGCTTTTAAAATAAACTGTAAATCATTTCTTCACATCCTGTTCAAGTCACGCTACTTGCAATATTTTTTCGCATGGCATAAATAGTTCTCATCGAAATTACCCTTCCTGCCTCTTTCAAGCGCCCAAAACGTTGCATGAGCGACGGAACTTTTTTTTTTTTTTTTAATTTTCCAAACACGTTTTTGTGGCGACGAGAGAACAAAATGTTGCCAAAAAAAAAAACAAATGGAGAGTCGTGGCTGACGAAAACAAAAAGAGCAACAACAACTACAGCAGAAAAAGTATGGAAACTGCCACTGTAGTTTGTTTATGTTAAATTCACGTCGCATCTGAGAGTGTGTGCGGGTGTGTGTGTGTGTGTGAGTGTGGCTTGTGTGGGTGTGATAAAAGTTTTGCTAAGTTTAAAGCGTGTCCGGGTAACAGTATGTTGAAATACCCTAGCAGAGGGTACTATAATTTTGTGGCCCAAAAACCGCTAAGAGTCGTGGGGCGGAAGTGTAGCCAAATGGGATTTTCTTCTCACACGCTCATATAAAAATAGAATACTCTGTAATATCAACATTAAATGGCAAATTTTGAGAGACACTGATATTCGACACCAGAAAATAAGCTTGACTCGTTGTTTCGTATTGCATTCCTGCGCATTCTGCAACTTTAAACAAAGACCACGACCAGCGAGTTGACTGACAGCAAAGCTGCGCGAACTGCGAGCCGAAACTTTGCGTTTTGCTTAAGTGACGACGTGCGACAAGCGGCAGCCAGGGTTGCCAAGTTGCTACCCGACACTTTTTTTTTGTTTTTGCCAACAGTTTTTGCCTGGACTTTTAATATTTAAGCAAGCCACCGCCCAGGCGACCAGGCAGGCAGTTAGTCAAGCTTTCCCACCCCGTCGCCCAATGAGTGTGCCTGACTAACTGCTAACAACAACAACAGCTGAAAAACAACAACAACAATTGGAGTACAACACACACACACGTGCTCGAAACTTTTTCGGCGTCTCTGCGTGTGTGTGTGTGTATGCAAGGACTTGCTACACCTCGATGAAAAGTCGCAGAGTGCATATACAAGCCAAAAGGGAGTTGCACCTCGCCTGTTTCCAGGGTTTCCACACACCCACACACACACACACACACACCCGCACCTTGTGTAAATGTCTGTCCACCCATCGATATGTGGCTAAATAAATTCAAAGCTTGACTGACCAAAACGAAAGACCTGAGAACAGCAGAGCAAACATAAGCAACCAAAGATAGTTACATAGATCTAAGTAAAATTCAACATTTTTGTAGCTTAGAATCTTAGAAACATCTTGTCAAATACATCGATATATTTTTTTAAATTTTTCTTAAATTTGGGAAACCTGTTTTTCTTAAGTTAATAGTTTTGCAAATATACCCTGCATACACACTATAAGTATGTATGTAGTCGCAACAAGGTAAAGAAAAAACTTAATAGTTTTCCTTTATACTTTTTGGTGGTTTGGGGAAAATGAGTGAGTGTTAATGTTGAGCTAACCTTTTTCTGAAGTTTTCACTTTATGCTTTGCCGAGAAAATGAAAATGAAGAAGTAGAAGAAAACGAAAGGAAACTGGGCAACACTTCCGTTGTGCGGGAAATTTTGTGCTGAGCTGCCCAAAGAAAATTTCTTCACACCAAGTGCATGTGCAGGTGTGAGTCTGTGTGTGTGTGTGTTCTTTAGGTGGTTATTTGCAATACCTAAATACCTTTCAAAAGATGTTTAATAATTGAATTATAACTTTTTAACAGTGTGCAGAGTTTTGCGTCCTTTGAGGAAGCTGAAGTTCTCTGCCACCTGCAACTTCTAAAGAGGGGAAAAGAAAGACTTATGGGGTGAGGGGTTCTGGTTATGGGGTGTGTGGTCAGTCCGGTGTCTTGGCCAGTTTGATGTGCTGCGGTTCCCATCTGTGTGTCTGTCTATCTGATTAATTAATGACTGCGGAGTGCGGTAAGCATATTGAAAGACTGTGAAGTAGGTCGAGTTTTCTTTTTTTTTTTTGGGGAAAAAGGTTTCTTTAATTTAATTGAAAGTCCGTATGGTTACCCCTTTCGACAGTAGTCAAAGTATGCTGTTCAATCAAGCATATAGTTAGCATTGATTTATGTCTTAACACGTCGTTAATGAAACAATCAATTGCGACCTAGTTTAATCCATTGTTCTGATAGTAGTTCGACTCTCGCTTTAATTGAGTGTTTGATTTAATTATAGACCATTTAAATACCACTGCACTGTTGCATCATTAAGCATTGATTACGCAAGCTGATTAATTAGTTGCCTGGCCTGTGCCCGGTACGCACACTCATCGCACACCAACCACCCTCTCGCACCACCTACACGTGTCTGTACGGCAAAAGTGCGTATAATTATATAATTGTTAGTTAGCTGCGCAAATTCACATGGAATGCTACGAACTCGTTCTGCTACCCAAAAATATACCCCGTAAAGTCAATTTGTGGGAGAGAAGCTTCTGCAAAATGTTGAAATGATAAAGAGTAACTGGACAAAGATAACAAGGAATAGGAACAAGTACAGTCGAGTAAGATACAACTTTCATTATTATAACACAGAGAATTCTCAGAATAACCTTAGAAGATTATCGAGCTCAAAAACAGATAAACTTCTTTCCTTCCTTTTAATTGATCCAACATTTTAAAAATAGCGAAAAACCAGTTTCAATTTTTTAAAATTTTTTTTACGAATTTTTCATAAGGGTCTAACTTTACCTTCCACTTATAATAACTTTGTTATTCCGTAATATATTGAACATCTTAGTAATTCTGCATTTCTATATTTGTAATTTTCGATATTCTGGCAAGGAGGATCTTATAATTTTTCCGAATTTTTAGAACATTTCAAATTACTTCATATTCACTTTTAATTTATCCAAAAATGTTTTTTACATGCAGAATTACTCTTCAAGTGCTCTAAGTGAGTTTCTTTGTATAACTCACTCATTTTGAGCTTTTTTGGTAGCTCGAAAAATATAAGAGCTAAACCGTTACAATGGGTTTGAATGCGAATAGAGACCACACGATTAGCATCCACAAAGCGAGTTAAAGCGCATGTGCGAGTTCGAAAATGTCATGTGAGAGAGGCAAAAAGACTGAGAGAGTGAGAGCATGGGAGTGTGAATGAGCCAAAGAGGGAGAGCCACAGCTTGCAGTTCGTGAGCGTAAACATAACTGTTAACGAACAGCTGCCTCGTACACACGTTCGTCTTTATTCGCTCGTAGTACAAGTGCAACTCGTAATGGAATAGAGTCGAGCATAGAAGCCTTTTTTCCATACTATTTCGAATAGAATGAGAAAAATCATATTAATGAATGGGTGGCTTAGTAAGTAGATAACAGAAGCGACGTACGGATGTGTCAGACGTGACTGTTAGTTTTAGGGAAACAAATGATTCGTATCCCTATCAGAGCAAAAAAATTGGAAAATAAACTAGCGTTGTTTTGAGGAATTTTAATTCTATATAAGATAAGTAAGAATTAATATAGCTGATCTTTAGCTGTAATTTCTATTGCACTAGAGCTAAGGCTACAAGCACTATTCTTGAAAAGGTCATGCTCTGCTAGTCACGCAATGTACTGGGCCCTTCTTTATATCATGTGTTTTTTGTTCCCGGTTTTGGTGCAGCACATACAACATAATTTCCGACTTGACTTGCTGCTGTGAACAGACAAGTTACAGCTGCCGAGCGATTTGTTTACTCGCGTTTCCGTCCTAAGAAACTGAGCAGTGGCAAAAGAGAGAAAGCGACAGAGAGAGAGAGAGAGAGGGATTAGAAGAGAGTCAGCTAACTCAGTGAGCGAAGCTGCGTAATGGTGTCCACATTATTACATGGTAGATTTTGTGTTTTTTTCTTTTGTTTTTCAATGTCCTACGTGGTTTGCATTGTGATAGGTCGGTAATGGAAATCATGAGAAAGAAGAAGTTGGGAGTTTGAATGTTGTTTTTTAATAACCTTAGGTTAAGTTGGAAATTATTTAATCCTTATTTTGCAATTGCAACATATTTAAAAAAGTTAAATTAAATTTTGTTTGATGAATTTATAAAGTCCATTATATTTGACATTCAAACTATTTTAAATTGATAAAAAAATTTTTTACTTATTTATATACATTTTAAAAATTTCTAATATATTATGTAAGGTTTATAAATTCTTTGTTATTTGTATATAATTTAAATAATATTTATTTACTTTACAGCACGTTTTTGGTTGATCATTTCCCCCCTGCAGCCTTCATTCATTTGCACTCAGGCAGCGTGCTCCGTACAGCTTAGGTTCCACCCACGAGAGGAAGATGCGTTCCACACGGCAGCGTATCTAAATCACAGCCCTCTGATTTCATCGCCTGCCTACGCAGTGCAAAAGCTTCGTTGAGTTGCAGCGTGGAGCGTGGCACAGTTACGAGTGCTGCCTCCGCCTCTACCTTCGCCTCTGCCCTTTCATCCACCCATCCCCACAACCCACGCGCTGTGCGACTCGAAACTCTCCCAACCGACGATATTGTGATTCGCATTCAAGGCTTCGTGGATTCGAAATTGCGCGACACGAACGACTACACCGAGCGTGTCGGCCAGACGACCAGGCCAGATGCCAAGCCGCACAGCCGCGCATCGCTCGTCCGCCGTTTCGAAGTTCACGAAGTGCACGAACGGCGTGAAAGTGTGTGAAAGTCGCTTAGTACTGAAAAGGTCGTGGATTCGTGTAGTTGTCGTGTGCGCTGTGTGTACGCTAACGCTGTCAGCGGCTGCTTCTCCTTCGTAGTGCTAGCGCTCCGTCTTCTGGTCTGCGCCCGTTTACCGCTTGAACTGCCAAAAAGGGAATGTTACAAAAGGGAAGCCACTGTGGAAGCCGCTGCAACAAAATACACACGTAGATCTCGTTTCCGTTTCTTGTGCGACGGACGGACTGAGGCAAATCCGTTAATCGACTGTGCTCAATCAGTGTATGCAGCTGTGATTAATTGTTGAATGTTGAATGCTTCTGCTGCTGAGACGTTCAAAGTGCGCGAGTCGCGGTGCGTATACGTAACGTAAGTGTGAACGTGCTGTACGGGTGCACGTGCAAGAGGCCAAAACATTCTTAGGTCTGCCAGCTTACACTTCTTTGTTGTTATGCAAATAGCGGCGTTTGCTTCGGGCAGCGACAACAACAACAGCAACAACAATAACTGAGTGTTCGTCGTGTGCTCTGCTCTGGGCGGGTGTGAGTGTTAACGTACGTGTGTGCGAGTGTGTGCGTGTGTGGGTGTGTGTGGCATACTTTGAGGCGTACGCGCCCACAATGCATAAATCAAAATACACATTATTGAGTCATAAATAAAGTTCGCATCGCTCGCGCGCTTTGCTACTTTAAATAAGTCCCAAGGCAAAGCCAAAATTGATGCCCCCCACAAATACTCAGCCATATTTTTTGCTCAATTGTTGGCATTGATCCTTGTTGCCTGCGCCGTAGCCCCGCCTATCCGCAGGCACCCCTCAAACCCAGATGCGTGTTGGTTTGCGCGTCTGCTGCATAAAACTTATTCAATGCTCACACGCCCTCAAAAGGCAACGACGCCAGCAACAGCAGCAGCACCAGCAGCAGCAACACGAGTAGCAGCAACCGCCGCAACAGCAACAACAGGCAAGGAGTCCCGCAGGCTGCTTTTATTACAAAGGCCGTAAAAAACAGCGCAGAAACCCAAAAAAAAAAAAAACACAACCCCTCTATATATGTGTGTGTGTGTATGTTCCCACACATACTGAAACAAAAGAGCAGTCAATGCTACAGAAAGGATACCGCAGCCTGGCCTGCTATGTAAGTGCATACACGATATACAACATATATTTAGCCTCTAAAGTATTTCGAAACGTAACAAAATACATTGCGTATTCTAGCAAATAAAGCTCAACTTTATGCCAGTGTTGGCAAACGCTTAAAGAATGGCAGAGTTTTATGCGCTGCCCTAAGTCTTTTACGATTATTGCTGGCATTGTTCGCTGCTGCTTACACCGATTCGAAGGGGTGTAAATTAATTTAACTTATGCTTTCAGATATTTATAGCGCAGTTTTAGCGGGTTTATTAGAGTTAAAGTTACAAAAGACCAAATATAAAGCTGCAGTTTCACAGAGCTAACAAGTCATACAACATCAGGCAAGACAATCATACAGACTTTAGTTAGATTTAAAGAAAATTTGGCCAGCTCTATTTCCATAACTACTACAGCGCTAAGTAACGGCATCTATTTCCCAAAGAAAACTTTTAACAGCAAAAACTTTATTAGCCAAATACAACAACAAAACAACACACAAAACTTTTCTAAATTTTCCTTAGAACTTAAGAACTTTAATTTCATTTCCTAAAACGATGTCAGTTTGTGTGTTGGGGATTTATTACATGTTCTGTCATGTTTCGGGCACCTGCTGGCTTTGATCAGTCGTGCCGTTGCCGTTGCTGTCTTGATTTCTTGCCATTTCGCCAACATGACGTATACGCAACTTGTGCTATTTTCGGTGTCAGTTCGTCAATCGGACGACCGCACGATGCGAGTCACTATCTGAAGTGCAAATGCGTCGCTGTCTGTCCGTCCGTCTGTCTGTTTCAGTCTGTCTGTCTCAGTCTGTCTGTCTCTTTCAGTCTCTCAGTCTGGCCGAAAGTAAGCCATGAAAATCATATTAAAATGCTGTCTGTGCATAACCTAGTTTCCATTTCTTCTCTAGTGCGATATAACGTATACGCCACGCAGTACCAGGGCAGGGCAACTTGCTGAGTCTCGCTCTCATGCATGCATGCTATGTGTGTGGTGTGTGTGTGTGCACTTTGTTGCTGTTTCACTTTGGCTGAACACATCTTTGCACACACCCTCATGCATGCATGTGTGTGCGAGTGTGTGTGTGCGTGTGTTTGCATTGCTGCAGGCGCTTGCCAAATGCGCTTTGTGTTGGCGCCATTGTCAACATGCTGAGGATATTTTTGCATTTTTCGGCTCAGTCAGCGCAACGTGGCTTGGCAGAGCGCCAGGCAGAAGAAGCAGCAGCAGCAGCAGCAACGTCAGAAGAGCAGAATACACGAGCTTGCCGCACTCGCTTTCTCTCTCTCTGTCTCTCGTCTCTGATTTTGCAACTTAAATTATTAAAATACCGCCCGCTTAAGACTGCCGAGAGTTGCACATAAATCACATAACTGGCCAGGGAACAACGTGGCGTATACGCTATGTCACTTTAAAGACGCTAGCCTCAGTAGCACGTGGTGCACAGGGTGCTTAAACTTTTGGAACTGAGAAACTGGACCGAGGCGGGGCCATAACTTTGGAGCAAGTTTAATGCAGCATGTAAATATTGTCGTGGCGCACGAAAACTTTCACTTCTGCTCCTTTTGTTGACAGCACAGCACAGCACAGCGGAGCGGAGCGGAAGTGGGCCGAGAGCCCTGAGCAAGTAGGATATATGTAGACACGAGAGAGATTTATGTACGGATACATACTACATACGTAGACCACAATGGCGACACGTGGCTGACCGAAAATGAAAAGTTTTACAATTTATTTGAATAGTTGACGAGTTGATGACTTGATGAGCCGTGCGCTCCGAGAGTCCAGGCTCAAGTCGAGCCGACTCGAGTCCCGACTCGAGTAGCTTGTGTTGCCAACAAAATCGATACGAGCGCACAATGAAGTGCCAACGGGCCTGGCCACTTGGCTGTCGATGCGGAGAAGAGCCAAGCCAAGTCAAGCCGAGCAGTGCAATTGAAGTGCTTTAAAAGTCAATTGCCCAGCCTCGACTATCACATTACACACAGCCCGCCAAAGGGGCAAACATAATATGAAAGAGAAGCAGAGAAGCAAAGAGGAGAGACGAGAAACGAGCAACGAGCAGCGAACGATGGCAGTGTGCAAACAGAAATCAAAGTGGCAGATATAAGCAAATAATCCATCAAGTGGCATTAACTTGAAACAATAAATTTCACACAGCTTGCAAGGGACGGGGAGAGGAAAAGGAGGGGGGCGTGGCAATTGGCTTTCTCAGTCACACTGCCTGCCCCCACAAGCAGTCGGCACTTGAAGTGCTTGGCTAATCAGGTTTCAAATGCCTAAGCACACACACAGTCACACACACACACAGCACGCATTGTGATTCTTGCCATGTGGCAGGTGGCATGTGGCAGGTGCCGTGGCTGCGTGTCGCACTCTGTGTGCTGCCTTGTTTGGGGTTGCGGATTGGTAATCAAAGCGGCTTTTGCTTTGTCTGAAATGGGAAACGGAAAATCTGCGCTTCGATTGTAACTTAGTTCTTTATAATGAGAATCTTGCGGGCTTAGCTAGCGCTGAGCTCTCTAGCGGCATTTGCTTTCAGTCTAGACTCTCCTTCCGCTCTTATTTATACATGTGGGTGTGTGTGTGTGAGTGTGTTTGTGTGTGGGCAGCTTGAATTTCAATTTAATAAAAGTTTATATTGACTTGTGTATTTAGCTCAAGTGGGGGGAAAGGAAAAGAGCTAAGCAAAGTCTTTGGGATTAAACATGACTCATTCATGAAGGAGCAGGCAATGAGAAGGAGTGGGCAGAAAGTACACAAAGCTCTGTTGGATTCTTTTACAAGATTTTTCTTGCCTTTGCAAACATTTTCACTTGATTATGAATTCCATGTAAAGTTGTCTTACTTATTGTTATCTTTAAGGGGTATTATTCAAGACAAATATGCAAACGAGAGAAAAAAGGAATTGCACTCTCCATTATTGCTTGAGCTTGCTTTACTTTGACTGTTGCAATGGCTAAGCTGTGTTTCTCTCACTGCACTTTCTTATAAATAGTCTCGCAAATAGCTAAGAGATCAGTGATTGCTAGGCAGCCCATGAAGCTCTCTAGAGAGCCTGTCAAACGATCCATTTAGCTGGCTCCGCTCATGCCATTTTTATACTTCGTTTACTGCTCTTTGTGCGGTATGTGTTGCCTGGGCAATGTGCAATCAAAATGGCTGCAAGGTTGTTAAGCTTTGGGAAATTAACTCGGTTTGCTTGGCTCTAAAAATGGCTATTCTCTATGCTTAATATCGAGCGAGCCAAGCTCGAGAAAATAAAAATAATAAACACAAAAAGCGCAAAATGCCAACAGGAGCTGTGAGAAGCCACAGCGACGGCGACGGTGGCGGTGGCGGCAACAGCAGCAGCAGCTGTAAAATGCGAACTGATTCAGATACTCGACCCAAATCTGCGCCAGGCAACAAGAACAACAGCAGCAAAAAAAAAAAGAACAAAAAAAATTGAAAGAGAGAACCAAGAAATGCAACAGAACAAAACCAAACTCAGCCAGCAGCAACAGCAGCAGCGGCAGCTCTTAGCCAGCTTTCACTCCAAGTTTGCTAACCAACTTCTCTGGTCAGCCACACAAAAACACACACACACACACACACACAACACATACACACACGCACATACTGAGGGCTTGCACCTGTGCCACATGGGGTATGCACTGTGTGACATGTTGATATGATTTCACAGCAAGTTGTTAGTCAAAACAAACTGAAGTGCAGTCAGTCTTAATTGAGGTTATGTAGCGCATTTCCGTTACAGGGTATCGCCTGGTGCAGCTTGTAGTTGTCGCTGCCTTTAACCTCGAAAAACACGGCACGCTTTGGCTGCTGCTGCTCCTTTTTGTGGTCTGTTGCTCCGCTGGCCTGCAGTTTCTTCCTTTCTCCTCTTCTCTCTCTCTCTCTCTCTCTCTCTCTCTCTTTTTTGCGTTTCCGTTTCTGTGCACTTACCGTTGCCATTGTGGGCGCATAATAGCCTGAAATTAAATCAGCCAGCGCGTGGGCAACTTAAAATAATAGCCATTGCTTATGTTTAAGTAAAATATGTACTTTGCTCGCAAGTTTATGCGGAATAAGCGACGTGGCAGCTGCCGTCGCTGCCCTCGTGGCATGTTTGGCCCGCCTGCGTATTTCCGTTTCCGCTTGCCAACTGCAGCTTGAAGTTTCTTTTCATTTCTGCTGCCTGCTTTAAGATATTTGCCCTTTCATTGCGGCTAATTGTGTAGCTGATAGCCATTTGATCCATTTGATTCATTTGATTTGCCCACCTCGCGTACTCGTTGTAAATGATATTTATTTGGGCTGCCCGAGCCAGAGTTGTCAGCTGCTAATAATAACAATTAATAAATCGAAGCTAAAGTGCGCATATGCATAGCTATCTCCCTCTCTGTCTCCCTCTCGCCTTGTCCGCAATCTCAACCCTTGGGGTTATTGATTAATGGCTCTGGCAGTGCCTGAAATCGCTACTTAATCTAATGGTTTGTGTGCCTTTTCAGTTTCAGTTGACAAGGCGTGTGTTTGATTAGCCTGCACTGAGTGTGGGTGTGGGTGTGGGTGTGAACGCGATTGTCGGTGTGTGCGTGTGATTAGCATACATTTCTTACGACTTACAATACTCATTAGGCTCAGCCGCAGCACACAGTGGGCGGTCTGCATGGCGTGATTAACTTGATATAGTTATGAAAGATGTATGAGAGAAGCGAACGAAAAAAAATCCTAGAATATTTCTATTTCCATAAAAAGAGTTGAGATTATGAGAAACTTTAAAAGCGCCTCCCCCTCGAAAAAGTTGCAAGACACGTGTATCAATTACTTGCCGTGCTCGAGGCGTATTTCTAATGAATTTTAAATGGTTTTACAAATTGCTTTCGATGTGAAAATAAATTTCGTTTCCACTGCTATGACCCTTTCTGATTTGTTGCATACTTTCGCAGCTGGTGAACTTTGACATTGTTGAAATATTCATGTTCATTTTGTCAGATGCAATCGGTGGTGGGTAAAGCAAACACAAGAGCACGGACAGGCAACCAGGCTACTCTGTCACACATGACAATGCACACACACACACACACACATGCACACGCAAAAGTCGCACTCAATTATCTAAAGAGCAGAGCAAATACTCTGGAAATTAATTTGACATGTTTGACATTTTGGGCAAACAAAATATGAAAATCAAAGGTGTAACCCAGGGGTCAGTACCAGGGAAGGGGGTGTGGGTCATCGGGCAGTGGCGTGACAGTCGCTTAACTCTTAAATCAGCATTGCTTCTTATACATTTTTTTGTTCCGCGCCGTTATTCACTTTCAAGGCAAATTCGCATGCACTACTCACAGTGTTTTTCCTCTGATTTTTTTCGGCATAATTTGCCACATAGTCACGCAAACTTACTATGTGCGTGTGTGTGTGTGTGAGAGAGTGCTTGTTTGTTTGTCACGCTTAAAACGCTGACAGCAAGGCAAACAGATGGCTATTAAAAGCAAACACACGCAACAACAACAACAAGAGCAACAGCAACGAGAAGAGGAGGAACTAAGGCCGAGCCAAGTCGACGTCGTCGTGTGTGCAAGGACGCTCACAATTATGCGAGCCTGAGCGGGCTTTGTGCGAAAATAGTGAGAGAAGGAAAAAGGATTTGCGCAAAGCAAACAGCCAAAGCCACAAATGATGATCACCAGCGGGACGAGAGCAGAGTGAGATGACGTGTGCAAAGAGAGAGAGACAGCAAGACAAGAGAGAAGCAAAAAATGCTGGCAACAAAATATTTCCTGTCTACGCTTTAAGATTTCCTAGACACACACGCACGCACAAACGCACACACACGCACATAATTATGCTGAAATTGAAAGCGCGCATTGTGTGTCAGCGACCCTCGTTGCCCCCCTCAGTCACTCTGCCTGGGCTATGCCTATGCGTGGAGCATAGAAAAAGTTTGTGCCGCATGTGAAAATGTTGCCAGCACACGCAGCGCACTGTCTGACGCTCGATCTGCCCCCGCTCCCCCTCTAACCCGCTTTCCTCGCCGCCTCTGTCACTTGCTCCGCACATCATTTTCGCCGGCTGCGGCTGCTGTCGCCGCTGCCTTTTCAATTCCTTTTTTTATATTTTTACGCAATTTAGCGCGCCATCAAAATGAAGCAGAAGTTGACGCTTGACTGTTGCCGCTTGCCGCAGCTAAAAGTTTTTCCCCCTTCTATGTGTGCGTGTGTGTCTACTAAATTATTTGCCCGGCCCTTTGACTGCCGCAAAGCGACATAGAACTAACGTAAAACCCCTTGGGGCACATGTAACATTCGCCAACCCGAAAAAATTGTCATGTGTAAAATTTTGCAATATATAAAACAGAGACACACACACACAGATGCAGGTATAACATGCATATGTAAATACTTTATGTGTGTGTGTGTGTGTGTTGCTGCTACTCGTGTCATAATTAACGGTTAATACGTCTAGACGGCCATGGCTTGTAGTTTTATGTGTTCCCATTTAAATTTACGACCTTCTTCCTTCTTACACACACTATGCAAGCAGAATATTTGGAGAGAGTGGGGGTTGGAAAGAGGGGGAGGGGCACAGGCACTTTGCATATGAACTATATGAAAAGCCTTTTTATGTGCGCTCTCCTAGCCGTAGCTAAAAGCATAGCCAAACCATAAATAACTCATATACTTATGGGAATACACTCTATATAGTATACATTTATTTATATATAGTTTGCTATACCTTATGGAGTGTGTGTAAACGGTTGCTCAGGCAACTTTCAATAATGCATATAAATGAAGTAATTTTCTCTCTAATACCGGACGAGCACAAAAGCAGAAGAAGAAGCAGCAAAAGAACGTGGAAACAAACGTAAAAACTAAAGCCGAAAAAAAAAAGAAAACTTGGCCCAACAATTTGGCAAACAGGAAAAAAGTTTCACACACTTTTCTCTGCTTTTCATGGCGGCAAAAATCGAAACGTAATCAAAGCGGCCAATGCACACAAATGCTTAAGCCCCAAACTGAGTGTGGGTGTGTGTGAGTGCGTGGGTGTGTGTGTGTGTGTGTGTGTGTGTGGCATAGCGTGGCGCGTGTGCGGGACAACCGGAAACGGCAGCCAGTTACGTGACTTTTTTATTTTCAACGCATTTCCCTGTATTTCGTTTGGGGTCTATGGCAAAAGCAAAGTCTTTGCATACCTATCAAAAGGATTTACATGGCCAGAGCCAAAAGGGGTAGTCGAGAGGCAGGGGGTGGCGAGGGGGGCTGCACCTAATAGTGAACCATGGCACGCTCGTGTCAACCCTATAAAGCTGCCGACATTGTCGAACATCATCTGGCAGCAGAAGGTCAAAGGAAGAGCGACGTGCATGAACATGTCGCTATGAACTGCAGGTGTGGATACAGTTTTGGGGGAATCCTCGCTGGCTTTATCGAGTCTATCGATTGTTTTTGTATGATAAGCTACTATCGTTTGGGGCTTGCCAAGTATTAATACTTTCTATATATGCTTAAATATGGAATATAAAAGTTAAGTCAAACTGAAATTGTTTTAAGTTTAAATAACAGTTTTGCATTTCTATCGATACTATCGATAATATTTATTTATTGATATTTTCAGTGTTAGATATTAAGAATCCACTTATAACAAAGCTAATAATAATTTATAGATATTTCATATATTTACATAATTGGTATAAAAAATTTAGTTTTATTCAATTGCTTTTATTTACTATCGATACTATCGATTAACTAAATTTCTAGAAATTTTTTTAAGTAGAAATCAGAAATCCACCCAACTTGAAGCTTACAGCATTAAAATTCATTGCTTATCTTAATATATTAGATATCTTTTAAGGCTTAATAGACTCAATCGTCCAAAGATATAACTAATTATGCGATACTATCGATTCTTTAAATTAATCGATAGCTTCCGCACTAGAAATCAAGTACCCACTCAACCTGAAGCTAATTAAAAGCAAAGCAAAGAGCGCAAGTTGAATAGAATAAAAGGGCAAGTGAGCCAGAAAGAGAGAGGGAGAGGGAAACAGGTAAAGAAAGAGAAGGAGAGAGGAAGAAGCGATTAAAAAATCTTTCATGGACAACAAAGCTAGCGGTTCCACGCGGACCCCGCTGGGTTGCGCGTACCATCTCAATTAGGCCAAATTGTCGTGTCATTAATGTCAATTGGCTCCATGGTGTGAGGCAAAAAGGGAAGGGGGGAAGCGGGGAAGCGGATGTGGAAAGGGGCATGGTGGGGGAGGGAAGGGAAGCGAAATGTGGCAAATGACAATGAATAGGCAAATGGCAACAACAAAATTAGCGCATGACTTTCACGCGTAAAATTGAAAATCATTGCTGCAACACCTGCCACTTGAGGCGAGCTCTCATTTGCCAACTCAGATTCCCCTACAGAGGCCCCCGCTCGCCTCACCTTCCACTCCTCTGCGCATTACGTGATTTTCGTTTATGATTTCTGCTTACTTCTTAAGCACTTCCGTTTCCGCCGCAGAGAGCACGGCAAGCTGCCGCCATTTTGACTGCATAATACACACAGAACGAAAGGGAGAGGGGGGAAGGGAGGGAGACAGCTACTTACATACGTACAAGCTGCCTGGCCCTGTCTTTGCCATAAAAATGAATATTTATGCTTCACATTTAGGAGACATAACCAAGCTGACACAGACACACACACACACACACAGGGATTATGTATGCAGGTCCACGGTCTGCACTCGCATGTGCAGGAATTAGTGTGCCACATATGAATGTGTGTGTGTGTGTGTGGCACATGCTCGCATAACACACACAGTTGGCATGCATCAAATTGCATCGATTATTGTGTACGGGGTATGTCGGGCGAAATTTTACAGCATTCGCCAGAATCTCCGGGGCTTAAGCACGTGGCTCTGCGTCATTTATCATGGACAATAGCAGCAGCAGCAGCAGCAGCGGCAGCAGCACCAGCCAAGTGTATGGTGATTTATCATATTTACTATAGATATATAGCGCAATAAAGAACGAGAAACGCAGAGAGCGAGAGCGAGTGAGAGTGAGGGCTGCCCGGCTAGGTGTGTGCTGCATGTATGGCTTGTGGCACAGGTGCAAGAGTTCAGAATCCTAACGCAATTTGTTGCATGGCTGTCAAGCAGCGTTTTATGGCAGCAGAGAAACAAGTGCAGAAACAGATGCAGCCACCCTCCACGCCCCAAGTGGGACAACTTTTGCAACTGCCCAATCGAAAGTCGACCTCGTCCTTGCTGTAGGTGTATGTGTGTGTATGTGTACAGGGCTTATGTGTGTGTGTGTGTGGGACTCATTTGAGAGCTTGGCAAAATATTTAAATAGTTCACACTGCATATGTGGGGGGAGGGAATCGAATTGATAAGCGTGAAATGCCGAGTAACCAAGGTTATGTCAGGTCAGACATGGCTACAAGGTTAGCTCAACCTTACTTCATCCTTACCTCATGTGCTCTGGGTATAATTTATGCCGAGCAGACTTACTTCAAAGACATGCAAATGTGTTTTATTTTTACCCAACAACCTTTTAAGATGTTCCCTACTCTGCCTAGTCGCACATTTATTTCATTTTCAAAATCTCCTACAAAAGTTGCCGTTTTTCATTAGGCAGCAGACCGTGTTTACAGTAACAGCTGTAATCGCTGTCCACACACAGAGAGAGAGAGAGAGAGACATACGCATACAGGCACTTATAAACCACATAATAATGCGGCTGCCATTTCGGAATTTTGGATTTGCTAATGAAATGCCATTTGAAAATTGATTTAAAATCTCAACCGAAACTATAAATTCATTCAAAAACACACACAGACATGCGACACACGCACACGCACACAATGATGCATTAGTATTAATAAAAATCAGCAAACAAATCGCATAAATTATTTATAAAAGATATTAGGTCGCCTCTGGCTCTGTGTGCCGTGTGGGCCGTGTGGACTGTGGGCCTAATTTTCAAACGAATCGCACATCAAACGCTTAATTGCGCACACAAAATGGCGCAGAGCGAGCACATGGCAGCATTTCCTGCCGCGTCATGGCCCACAGCTATTTACCACACAGCGAGCAGCAGAAATGTACAAAAAAAAGAAGCAATGCGAAGCGACTACACCGAAGCAACTGAGCCCCTACAGAGGGGAAGGTTAAGCGATGGATTCGATGATAAAACATATTTGAAACACATCGAGTTGCAGCTGGCGAAATTCAACTGTTTACCTAGCCGAGCAGTCTCAGACATGATCTATGTGTGTGTGACTGTGTGTGTGTGTGTGTGGAGCGACGTGCCCGAGTGCCTGCAGGGTACACGTGAAGCAGAGATGGCATAAATCAAACAAACTGAGAGCGCCGCAGAAATAAGAAAAGACATAAATAAGTGCCTGTAATCGATGGATGGCGCACCCCGCACCCGCCTCACACCACACACACAGTTGATTGCCTTGTGTGCGAGTGTGTGTGTGTGTGTGTGCGAGTGCGCATAAAATAATATAGACGATTAAGCGCTTTTCGTGGCGCAGGCGACACACACACACGATGTGTGTTTGCATATGGAGGAGCTTGGCCGTTAATGTGCCTGCGTGGCGCGACATAAGTGAACGGTAAATGTAACTGTAGTACGCACAAGTACAAGTGCGCGCAGTTGGAGTACGTATGTGTGTGTGTGTGTTTGTGAGTAATTTGATCGCAGGCATGCTTAAACGGCAGGAGCAAAGCTTCTCATTGCGCGTCGAGCGATTACTTATTTATTTGTTGCTTAAGTGTTTGTGCGTGTGTGTGTGCGGGTGTGTGTGTGTGGTGTGTGTGTGGTGTGTTGCGGGCGCTTTAATCGAATCAATAATTCAATTTTCGGCATAATTTTGCGCTGATTTTGATTGATTCCCGCACACGTGGCGTATGAGCAATGCGGAACAGCGCAACATAAAGTATCGTCTGACACTTTTGTTGTCGATTTAAATCATTTCCCCAAAGCTGAAAGCCTGCAGAGTTTGTGTGAGCGCACACCCAAAAAAAAAAAAAAAATGTGTTTGCCTAATGTGATCGATGTCTTTGTGGCAGTTGCCGTCGCTGTCGCTGTCGCTGCCGTCGCTGCTGTCAAAGCCGCCCAAAAGTAGGCAATGCTTTTTGTGCGCTGCCGCTTGTTAAACTGAGGCGACAGCAGCTACATCAAAGCACATTAGTTTGCATGGCACACAAATTGGTTAGGCAGGCACTTTGCACATAGCAGCACCCACACATACACACAGACACACCTGCACACACACACACACACACACACGCAGTACAACACCTGGCTGCATACTATCAGCAGACCCGAATCTGGACGGTTTGCTCCAATTCTGTTGCGACAAAACAAAAGCTGAAGAATATAACAAGCGCCAAAGTGGGCTAACGCTGAGTGCAGGCGTCCAAAAACAAAACGAGAGGGGGAGAGGGAGTGAGAGGGAGAGAGAGAGAGGGAGAGAGCGGGACAAAACGAGAAGCAACACGCAGAACGAGTAAACGTGTCGCCATGGGGCATTGCAGAAGCTGACATTTATGTGAGAGCGGCGTGACACAGCAAGCGGGGGGAGGGAGAAAGAGGAAGAGAGGGGCGCGGGGGGCGTGTTAGATAGCGCCCGATATGACACGCTGGCTTTGATGGCGGCAACGTCGGCAGCGTCGGCGTTTTTGTCTATGCCCAATCAAGGCTGAAGTCCCTATGACTCCAGGCCAGGCATGGCATCCTTTGCTGTTGCCGCTTCTGCCGCTATCATGTTGTACAGTGTACACACTCCATTCAACCGGCGGGCACTTTGGCATCTTTGACACATGACAAAAGCAACAATGTGCAGCAATTCGGCGCAGCTAACTGCGCGCTCGATTGGCGCTGCTCGCGGCGGCGGCGTCGAGCGAGCGCGTTAAGCTCATTAGGCTTAGACGCCATTTGCTTAATTACAATACCGAGAATGCTTCCACAATTTGACGAATGGCAGCCGCAAAAGTTGCCCGGGCAACCGACAGCCTAACAACTGGCAATGGTTGCCACGTCTACTATTAATTAGAATTTAAAGATGAGCCCCCCGCCTTCCCACACACCGATGCGAAATTATTTTCGAATTTCGAAATTTAATGAGCGAAAGTTGCCCAACGCGCATAATTGCAAAGTAAATGAAATCAATTCGTGTAATTACGCAAGTTTCTCTCTGACGCAATAGCAACAGCTGCCTACGTGAGTTAGAGAAGAAGTTAGAGAAGATCCCACGCAGCACATCTAAATAATTAAAAGAGAGAACGGGGCAGGATTGAAGCTGCAATGGGCTTTCAATCAGGCAAGTCACTCAAGACGCGCGTCACTCCAAGGCTGCGGGGAGAAAGAGCAAGGCAGACAGTCAGACAAAGACAGAAAGAGAGGAAGAGACAGGACACTCTGCAAGCCATTGGCAAATAGAAATCGATTTTGTTTTGTCGCTGGCAGTGGCAACAAATAAAATAAGCGAGCTGCGAGACAGTTTGAGAGACAAAGCCAATAAAAGAAGAGGAGAAAGAGAAGTGAGCTGGAGCTACGACTGGCAGATACGCAGCAAAGCAGCCAGAGATGCCTGACTCATTCGCAAACACAGCATACCCAGCTGCAAGCACAGGGTATACTGGGACAGCTTGCAGCTGCAGAAGGACGTTTGCTGCTTGTAGCTGCTGCATCCTGTTTGCTGTGGCAGACACAGATAGACAGATAGCGCACCCTTCTTGTGTGTGTGTGCGTGTGCAATGTCAAAGGTCGTGCAATTTATTTATTACTGATGGCTGATAAGTTGCTAGCAAATATATTAGCTTATTGCGCGTTTGCTTTGAGCAGGGCACAGCTTCAGCTGCTGCTGCGAATTGAAGGGGGCACCTCGTGCTGTTGCGTGTTGCAAACTCGAGTGCCGAATTTCAAAGGCTTTTGAACTCAGCTAGCGTGTGCGAGTGGGCGTGGCACAGCTTACCATGCAGGTGTCGTAAATCAAAGCCATGGCAGCTGGCAGACGTTGCATGAGGAGGGGGAGACAGCCTTTTCAGCTATTTTGCCTATGTGAAATTAGTTGCGTAAATCCCAACACGAGAACGCACTTGACACAACCGCCTAAACGTGCAGCGGCAGCAAGAAGGAATTAAGCAAAAAGGCAAAAGTTATGTAACCCGACGAGTTGGCAGCGTTGGCAGCGTGCAAGAGAGAAAACTCTGTAAATGAAAATGAGAATGAGAATAAAAATGAACATGAAAACGCTGCTCAACTATGTGCCTAAAGCGCGCTGCGTATGTGTGTGTTTGTGTGTGTAATAAACCAGCACTAACACATGTCTTTACACACACTTGCACACTCACTAACACACACACACCAACACACACGTGTCAGCTGTCAGGGCTGACGGTGTCGCCACGTCTTCTGGGAAATTAAAGCGTGTGGGGCAAAAAGCGCCCCGGCTTCATGTTAATTTTCATTAAAATTATATTAACTTGTAACGTGGCTGCCGCTGCCAGCGGGCGAGCAGGACACGGCACAAGTCACACGGGGGCAAAGGCCACAGCAGGACGGCAAAGGGGGTAGGGGGGAGCGGGTCGAGTCTGGCGACAAATTTTTTAGTGTCCATGCAAGTTTATCTGGCGAATGAGCGAGCGTGTCTGTGTGTGTGTGCGTGAGCTCGTGTGTGCATGCATGTGCAAATCCAGAGGGACACTTAAAATATTTAAATGCGCAAAATAATAAATTAGCAATTTTCCAAACAAAAACGCAACGCAAAACTTTTAACCAAAAAAAATGTTTAACATTTTCCATTTGCAAAACTTTCTTCTTGTTCGCTGTTAGGGATTGCAAATCTTATAAGCAGGTGGGGTATAGTTGACATGGTCAACTGACCTACATAATATTATATATAATAGGGAGACTGAAGGTAGCAGCATAAAGGTTGCCAATTCAGTTGATAGTGGAATAATAAGAGAGCCAAGAAAAAAATAATAAAGAAAAATATTAAAAACAAATAAAAATCAAATCAATTAAAGCAGTTTTTAGCAGAAATAGAAACATATTCAATTAAAATATTTGAAAATATAAGAAACTGTATACATAAGTACAAGGTGCTTGATATACTACGGCATCAAAGAGAAAAAATTATGCAAAACGTGCCGCACATGCTTGACCTTAGAGATGCATACTGCCTTCTCTCTCTTGCTTCCCCTCTCTCACGATCTCTCTCTCTCTCTCTTTCTCTTCCTTCCTCTTCTTCTCTTTCGCTTCCTCTCTCTGGCTACTTCTCCTTCTCTCCCCTCCCCAATCTTGTCCACCGCTTCGACAATGTCCTAGGTGTTGCTTTGATGGCGCTGACTAACGGTCGCTTTACGAGTCCTGCGCTTGGCTATGTGGCCATTTATTATGTTGGCATATAAACAATATTTTATTTAACATCATTGTCATCGCTTAACGGTGTGTGTGTGTGCGTAGAAGACTATAAAAATTGTCAGCTTGGCTTCTCTGTGTGTGGCGCGTCGAGGATCTCGAGCTGAGTGCTGTGAATTATTTCACGGTTTGCTTTATTATAAAACACTTTTATGTTTATGTCTTCATATAACCCAAAACATTTTGAGTGTTGTTGCATACACGCACACACACACACACACACATACATACTTGGCGTCGCACTCGCACAGCTTCCGTTTTCCGTTGCGTTGCTTTCGCCTCAGCTTCGGCTTCGGCCTTGGCGTGACTTTTCATTGCGTTTCCCATTTGTGCTGTAAACATAAATTTGATACGGCCAGCAAAAGGCAGTGCGTTCTGTGGCAGCCGCGTGACAATAAAGCGCGTCATAATAACAATAACGGTACAAGGCACAAACGTATCAAAATCGAGAGGCGCCACTGCATGCCAGGCCGGGGCGGGGCGGTGCAGGGCCATAGGACGCGACATAACGAATCAACGATTAATGCTCGTATATGTCTACTTTGCAGGCCTAGAGCAGATGAGGGGTGAGAGAGAGAAGGAGAGTAAGAGGGAGAGTGGGTGAGTGGGTGCAGCGGCAGCTGGTTGTCATAAAAAAAGCGCGCCAGTTAATTAAAACAAAACATTTTCAATTATAAACGAGGAAGGAGTCGCCTGCGGGTTGAGAGCGACAGCTGATGCTGCTGCTGCCTCTCCCTCTGCTGCAATAGATACACACACGCACACATGCTGCAGTCAAGACACACTCACACTCATGCACATGCACACACCCACACACGGGGACTTAAACAAAACAAGCAACGTGCACGTTCACGTTTCGGTGAGCAAGTTCTCCTTGTTATTGCAACAAAAAAGTGCTGCATACTTTGTGGGGCGCGTGGGGCGCGGGGCGACGGCGGCAGCAGCTGTTTGCGTAGGTGCATGCGTGTGTGTGTGTGGGAGGGGTGTGTGTGCGTGTGCGTTGATGTGCTCTCTGCATGCAGTGCCAAGAGTTATTGTCATTGCAGATGTTGCTCATGCCGTTGTTATTGTTTTTATTATAGTTGTTTTCACAGCACGATGTCAACAGGCAACAAGCTCGCCCCATGAATATATTTAAATAAAAACACTTAATGGCGAAATTAAAGCACGTCGCCAGCTAATTTACGGCTGTTTAAAATGTGATAATCAGCCTCATGTGCGCAACTAAGTGAAAATATTAAAAAAAAAAACAGGGTAAATTGAATTAAACTTGCAATGCGAATTAAGCACGAAGGCTTTAAATGGCGTCGTTTAAATAACGCAGCCACTCGAGAGGGAACTGCCAAGCTCACTCTCCCTCTCTCTCTCTCTCTCTCTCTCTCTTTCTTCTTATCTCTCCCTTTTCCTTTGTGGCATCTTCCAAATTACACGAGCCCCAACACAAATGGAAAACGATTGCGTACAATCAATCAATCAGTGAAAACAATCAACATGATTAACTCGTGTCCATTTTAATTAGTCGCACAGTCGCAACAAACCAATACACACACACACACGCGCAGCAAATCTGTGCGTGAAAAAGTTGTTAGCACGTTGTCCGCAGATAACATAGCCGAGACAATTGCCTCCAAACGGGAGGCCCCAAGATTAATGGCCACTTGGCCACGGAACTGGGCCGTGTCCGTTTTCACGTGCATGTCGCTTATCTGAGGCTCATCCCCTACTTTGGGGGTTGCTGGTGGTGAGCTTTTGGCTATTTTTGACTGGGCGTGTATTTGTTTTTGACGCAGGAAAATTCATATTTTTGGAAATTTCCCTTTGTCAAAAGCGGCAAAAAGCCGCTTAGATTTACTCGTTAGGTTGAGTTTTATAAAAATAACAAGTGGGAAAAGCTACTGTTGCGAATACTACACAAAAAGATATCCTGTAAAATGTATGAAAATCTTTTTGTCATTGCTTTTGCTTTCTTAGGAATAGATGACGTAAAGATTGATTTATTTTGGTCTGCTTTTCTTTCCTTTCGTTATAGAAATTATATAAAAAGTCATGCATAAAGAGAGTATGTTAGATTTGGCATAAATTCCTCATCATAAAATTGATACTTCATACAAGTCTTATACATTTCTACTAAAGAATCCTCTCAAGAACATATGCACATAGATCTCAAGGGGCACGCCTTCTTCTGCTTGTAAGTACACCCACTTGGGCTCCCTCATTGCTTGCGGGGTATAAAAAGACATAAATAGCATCTAAGTGCGCCATAGATAAAACTCGCAGTCACAAAGGCCACAGACCCTCTCAGAGCCCCCAACCCAAGCCAGACCCAATCGCGCTTGCCGCCACTGTCTGTGTGTCTGTGTTTGTGTGTGTGTGTGTGTGTGTGTGGAAAACGCAGACAAATTATGGACAAATTACGCCGACCTGGAAATGAGCAACGGCCATGTCGCGTCCGTGGCGCGCTGCTCTAGCTCATTATGTGCGCTGCGATATAGATGCGCCCTTACACACACCCATACACACACACCACCCTTACCTTCTTCCCCCCTCCCACGCGCCGCACTGCTGGCAGGCAAACCACTTCCTCTTGGCGTGCGTTTGGCGTTTGTCGACAGTTTGGCTTTGGCTTTGGTCGGGCTATATTTAAACCGTAGGAAGTTGGCGGCAGCGCTTTGCCGAGCCGTCTGGTTAGCTTTTTTGCTGCTGTTCTCTAATGCATGTATGTGTGGGTGTGTGTGTGCAAGTGTGTGTGTGTGTGCGACAGTGTGTGCAACGCTTTTTGCAGCGTCACTTCCGGTCGTTTGTCGCCATTTTTATAAAACGCTCCTCGTTTTGCCCGAGGCAAGTTGTTGATATCGTTTTGCCTGCCCCACGACAGTCCCTCGACTGTTTTTTAATTTAACTGCATTGCAAATATTTAGGTCACTCCCACGCCCCCTCCCGCTCCCGCTCTCCTCTTCTCTTCAGCTCATAGAAGAGCGCATTAAAAATGCAAATAAAAACGCTCTTTCCGCTGCAGGGCAAAAAAAGCCTTAAAAGGGAGTTCGAACGCAGCCATTTTGGTTATTACTTCATTGTTGTTGGAGGGACAAAAGGGTGAACGAGAGAGAAAGAGAAAGAGAAAGAGGAAGAGATAGAGAGAGAGAGAGGGGAAGAGCAGGCGTGTATCTTAAAGTCGAGTGCTTTGCACTGCAGCTCGCATCCAGCTTGTTTTAATCTAGTGAAGTTCACCTGAGTGACCAATGTGGAGGCGTGGCCAGCGGCTGCGGCACGGGATAAGCTTGGTCGGCCTTTTTGCCCGGAAATTGAGGAAGAGGAGAGAGTAAAGCAGAAGGAAGTCGTTGCAATGCCAGCTGCAGGTGCCACACTTTCGCGCTGCTCCTTTTTTGCCCCTTCTTTTTTCGGAAGGGAATTGCTCAAGCTGAGCCCACGCAGCGAGGGCGTTGTAAATATAAAACATGAAATATTCACGAGACGAGCTTTTAAAATATTGCTTTAAATTGTACGCTGCAGGCGTCGCGAGGCGGGAGAGAGGGGTGAGCGGAGGGGCTTGAGACTACGGAAGGCGGCTTTTAATTGAAGTGGCCTCCAGGGCAGGCGCTCTCGAGCGCTTCCCGACAACTTCAACGAGGCAGCAGCAGCAAGAAGAAGAAATCAATACAGCAACGCGTAGTTCTTTAACATTTTCTCTCTCTCTCTCTGTTTCTGTCTCTTTTGTGCAAAGTATTTCTTTATTTTTTCTATTTGAATTTGTCACTGCTGCAGTTGAAAGCTCGAATAAGTTAGCCCGGGTAATTGCATGCAAATGGAAATTGAACTGTGCCACACGGCGAAGCGAACTGTGCCTCGCAACGTGCTCGAAAAACCAATGACAAATCGCGACATTTGTCAGCTGAAAAAGCATGTCAAGAGACTAAATCACCTTTGTGTATCGTCTGTCTGTCTGGCTGTCTTTCTGTCTTACTGTCTTTCTTTCTTTCTCTCTCTGTGTGTGTCTGCTTATTGATTTGGCTAGCATTCAAAACTTGGCTGACTCTTTTTCTGGCTTTCAATTCAATTGTAGAACGAATGTGTATGCGTGTGTGTGTGTATGTGAGAGTGTGTTTTAGAGTGTGTATGAGTGAGTACAGATGTGTTAGTGTGTGTGTGTGAGTTGCACTTCCGGCCAACTGACAAAGCAGCTGCTCTAGCTTGCCTGCTGCCTCTGCCATGTGCAAAAGGTCTAGCATTACGTATACGCCAGAGTGGCAGAGAGAAAGAGAGAAAAACAAAAAGAGAGAGAGGGAAAGATAGACAGAGCAAGGCAACTGCCATAGCCATATCGGAACCCGAAATGCCCGAGGGGTCATGAACTATGTTTATTGTGCACATTTAAATTAAATTGCTGCGCTCAATTCATTCGCTAAACGGCATTCACACAGACACTCACAAATGCATGCGAAGAGCAAAAAGGTGGGGAGAAGCTATAGAAACAACAATCATATTCGTTGGCTGCACACTCACTTGCAAATCGAGTGCATTCACTGTTGTTATGACTGACAGCGGCACTACGGACTGAGGGTATATTAATTCTCATTCAGAGTGAGCTATCTTAACGCTGCATGCTTTGTGTGTCTAGAAAGAGTGTATGCTTTGCTCATAATACCCTTTAAGCAAAGAGCTTTAAAGTTGAGCTATGCACTTACTTATAAAACATACTGTACTCTCCAAGGAAATCTTGCACTTATCGTGCTACTTTAATCTGAAGTTGCCAAGTTGAAACGGAATTGTTAATCGCTTCACAGCTTTAGATTATCTTCAATCTACATGCTGCGGTCTTAGTTGGAAGTTTCGCAGGCAACTGGCGACACTAGTTCGACACTAGTTAGCAACTAATAACTACTTAGACCAAGTTGCTGCGCTACGCTCTCTCTCTCTCTCTCTCAATAAACACTTGCACAGCTCTTAATTACCCAATGCAAACTTGGTAAACGCAACAAGGAAAGGCAACTCAAGAGCAGGCAAGGCAAGGAGAGGGAGTGGGAGTTGGAGCAGGGATATGAACGGGATTCGGGATTGGGAATGGCAACGGAGCTACTTGCGGGCTGACGCCTGATCCCGCTTGTCGTTTGCTTTGAGAGGCGACACTGAAGTTAGGCAAGGCTCGAGAGAGCGTCGCGAGACTTGCGGCTTGAGGGGTTGAGGTTGCGACGTGGCAGTCGCTGGAATGTCATGCAAGTTTGTCAGCTTGTACGAGGGGGTAACCGGGGGGGACTGCGTGTTAAACAAAAAACGTGTCGAAACTTTCAAGTCAAAGTTTCATGACTCCTTTGTCAATTACCTGTAGACGTTGTTGTTGTTGTTGCTGCTGTAGTTCGCTAGGGAGTTGTGGCCTGCGCACAAGATGAACCTATTGACATTTCGATTGCGTATCGCTGGAATAACTTCATATGGCATGTTAGCATGACATGTGCCAACTCACACAAGCTTACTGCTCTCTGTCTCTCTCTCTCTTTCTGTCTCGCTCGCACACACTCAATTAACGTGGCTTGCGAAAAGTTTTGGCTGTTCATTTGCTTAGGCAAGGCAGGCAGGGAGCGCACGAGAGGAGGAGCGCAGCTTGTGTATAATTTACGAGACTCCACTGCGCTGTGGCTCGGACGTAGCTAATCTATCATTATTGATTGGCATCGAAAGTTTTTTTTTTTTGCCCGCTCTCTGGATTTCGGGGCATTATGTAATGGCCGAGCAAATGAACGAGCATTTATTTATAGCCTAATCCCCATGATGCTTGGCAGCAAGCTCGCTCTTCCCCTGTCTCTTTCTCTGCCTCTCTCTGTGTATCTCTTACTAACCACATGAATCTCTGATCTAATTGCAGCAACGCGTACTCAGCAATTCTGGCCAAGACGAGCGGCAAAAGGATTTGAGAATTAAATTTTAAACGCCACACGGAATGAGAGAGAGCGAGAGAGAAGCAGCTCGAAATGTGCAACACGTGCGGGCTTCGTTTTAAAAATTTATAAATAAAACATCTACATACACAACCCGTGTGTGTGTACATGTGTGTGCGGCACTAAAGTTACGCGGTCGCCTCGTCAAATTCTATTAAAAATTCATTTTAACGGTTATGTGTTTTGACAAAAAATAAAACAAACACAACACAAAAAGAAAGAAAAAAAAAACAGCTAAAAACGCCGACAGTAACGACGGCCAGAAAGAGGCAACTGTTTGTAAATATTAAAATGAATTTATGTGCAGCGCAAAAGTTTTTAATTAAGTGAACAAATTAAAACAACAACAACTAAAAGGATTTCAGCAGAAAGAGAGAGCCGGCTGAAAAATTGTCACCGCGACGCGCCATAAGCCAGCAAATCATTTGTGTGTGTGTGCGTGCGTGTGCGTGTATTCGCGCGTGTGTGCCGACTGTTTGTCGAGTGTGTGCGTCGGGTGTGCGTGTGTGCGTGTGTGTTTGCCATGTGGGTGTTGTACATGCCTGAAATGATGTTTGCACAAGGCGAGGCAAATGTATCTGCTGCATGCTTCACGCCCCTGTAGCTACCACGCACAGTGCACACTCTAGAGAGAGCGAGCGAGAGAGAGAGAGAGAGAGTCTCTAGAGTATTGACGTCTAACAAGTGAATTTGCCTTGCAACGGCAACAAAAGACACACCGCGCCAGCTCAAAACATGGAGCACTCCACGAAGTGCAACCCTCTGGTCTTGTGCCTCATTATCGGCGCACTGCAGCTTAATGGGATCGAGACCCACGAGCACAGCGATGGATATAAGCCAGGTGAGTGACACTCATAGCAGCTAAGGCGTCTATTAGGTATAAGCAATGGAATATTATAATTTTATAGCCACTATCAGTAGGGTAGAAGGATATTATAACTATGCACCCACCCCAAAATGTATGTAACAGACAGAAGAATGCATGTCCGACCCCATAAGGTATATATATTCTTGCTCAGTATCAACGCCTAAGTCGAAAATGCCATGTATACCTATCTACCTGTCTGTCCGTCTGTATGAACACACAGATCTCAGTTTATATTAAAGCTAGCTCTAACAAATTTGCTTCATAACTTCAACCAGACAGAGTTGATTGTATTTTTTTAACCACGCCCCCTAAATCGCCTTTCTAAATCAAATAAAATTGAAATTTAGGCGCAATCTTTGGCAGATAGATTTGTGGACTTAAAGAAAGTGTAAAATGCTTTTTTCCAAAACTAATTTTATACACTTGTTTGCCAAAGTATTTTAATTGCAATGATATGCCAAGTAATTAAACATAAAATTTCCTTTAATCCAAAATGCAAATATACCTTTGAAACTATGCCAGCTATCAGGCTACGAACTGACCTGATTTTGAGAGAAAAATAATTGCTGCATCATGAGATTTTTGCGTTATTTATTTGTATATTTTTCCCCCCTTCTCTCTTGTTTATAAATCTTTGCTCACAGTTCCAAAAGCGCGTAATGTATTTTAATCGTTGAAATTTCCACTCTCCTTTCTCTTTCTCTCTCATGCTGAGTGCGTCACCTTTAGTTTTTCACAATTGAAATTATTTTCGCTCATTTTTCATATATCTTCTCGTTGGCGATTTCTCAATTAAAAAATTCTCGAAATTCTTTGCTGCCGCAACAACAACAACAACAGCAACAGCAACAAATACGCAATGCACTAAATTGCTGGCGGTTGTCTGTTAAATGCAAAATAAAAGTAAATCTGTATTTTGCGGGCGCCCGAAGCCCATCGGCCCCCCGTACAGCCCACAAAAAGTTTATGGAGAGCATTTAAAAATGCGGTCGACAGGCTCCGTTTTTGTTGTTGTTGCTGTGCACGCGCTGTGTTGGCGCAGCAACGGGATGCAGAATGTTAAATTAATAAATATTAAATAAATTCGTGCCATTTACACAACTTCATTATTAACTTTTTTTTTGCTGCTGCTGCGGGGGGCAGGGGAGGGCAACATGTGCGCTGCGTTTGTTTATCGCTTCTGTTATTGTTTTTACCGTAGTCACAAATCCAAAACGTCACCTGCGTCACCTGCTTTATTGGCTACAGCCTCCCTTCCCTCCCCTCCCGTACTCCCTTCTCCATGCTGTCCCGCAGCAGCTCAGTTTGTCCCTGCGGTGGCTACTTTGCTGGGCTGCTTAAAAAATGCATAAATTCTCATTTTTATGTGTCTGCGTTGGACTTTACATTAGCCCTCGTTGTTGTTGTTGCTGTTGCTGTTGCTGTTGCTGCTGCTGCTGCTGCTGCTGATTATCCCCAGAGTGCTATATAAAAATTTGTGCGCGCATTTTTGTTGTTGATCTCTTATTTGCGTTGCATGTATAAATTTATTGCGCTGTTCGCATTTCCCGCTGCTCGGGGAATTTTACTCTGGAACAAATGTTACGTAAATTAAGTTAAGCAAATAATTTTGTATGCATTACAGCCTGAATGCCATAGCTGGCACCTTATCTATATTGGCCCGACGAATGGGTAATCAAAGCAGATGTGCTGGCTGAGGTGGGGCGAAAACCTCATCGTATATCATACTCTAGTTGCTTGGGCTATGCCATAAATCAGTCTGGTAGTTTTCTCACACTCTCTGGCAACGCTTTAATTTCATTACACAATGCTCGCAGCGCAACGGGGCGCGCTTACATAATAATTAGTAAAATACATTTCACCTAAATACACACGGCACAACCTGAGGTAAAGGCGAAGAGTAAACACGGCCAAATGCAAACGGCGAGCGATGGGTGGCCCAGGCAGCCCAGGCAGCTGGGCAACCCAAGCACCTGGGCGACGTACCTGGGCATCTCTGGCAAAAGGTGCAGCAAATGGCCACGTCAAATGCACGTCCAAGGACCACTTAACGTTTGCTTTAAGTCCTTGTCGACGTTGCCGTCTCTCTTTCACTCTTTCGCTCTCTCTCTTTCTTTCTCTCTCTTTCTCTTCACGTTGCAAAAATATTTTCCATCATTTTTCACGCAAAAAGCGCAAAATTTTTGCTTTCCCAACACACACACACACACACAGACAGGCAGAGGAAAATCTACACAGACAGAAGCCTCTTGTCAACAGGCCGCCCACGTGCCACGCTCCCGCCGTGTCCGTGTTAGCGTTCGTGTCCACGTCCGCGTCCATGTCGGAGACCGTGTCCATGTCCGTGTCGGTATCAGGCACCCAGTTGCCAGTTGTCTGCCAGCAGCAGAAGCAGCAGCAGCAGCGGCAGTGGCAAGTAGACACGCTCTAAATGAAATCTAATTAAAGTGCGCTAAATGTGCAGTCGACGTCGACGTCGACGCCGGCGCTGGCAGCTCGAGCGTGCGACATATTTAAACGTTTCGCTCAACTTTTGCAAATAGACAAGGGAAATGCGCTTGAATTCACTTGAAAGTTGGCATATTTAAGCAGCTCTCAGTGCTTGCTTCACAAATTGATTGCGGGGAATCGATGAAGAGAAATAGAAATAAAAATAAAGCTAGGTAAATAACTTTATGAATTAAGTTAGTCGGGGGGAGATTAGAGATTAAATAGCTGCAGCCAATCAATATAAATTAATTTCCAAACAATTTTATTTCGTTTACCTCGAAGAAGGCATTTAGTACATAAAATATTTGATTTTTGTAGTAGCAATCATTGATTGAAAATGAAGATTATATTTACAGGAATTTATAGAACATATTACAAGCACACACCTAGCTAACTTCTTTTTTTGCTCTGCCGGTGCAATCGATAACTCGAGTATCAAATATTGCCAGAGAGAAGCCAACGAGCAAGCTTTGAGCCAGTAAAACAAACAGTTTTCCACACTCGAAACGAGTACGAACACATAGATTCGCATTGAAAAAGAGAGAGAGAGAGAGAGAGAGAGAGAGAGAGAGGGAGAAAGAGTGAGTTAGACAAGGAGACCAAAAAGCAGAGATAGTGAGGATTGATTGGCGGAGAGAGAGAGCGAGTGAGGAAGACAGGCGGTACCTGAAGGCAGCTGCCATAACATGTGATTCCTAATTCAATTTCAGTGACAGCACATAAATAAAAGAAACATTTTGAAGCAGAACAGAGGAGCAGAGGAGCAGGGGCAAGGAGAAGGGGAGCTGCAAAAGGGGAAGCCCATGTCGAAAGCAGCCAAAAGCAAAGCAAACGAAGCAAAAACTGTAAAAGCAATTCCTTGACAAAATAAAAGGCGCACAAATGTCACTTTTCCCAGGCCAACAAATACAACCACAACTGCTACTACAAAATGCTCTGTGGTACCTACGTTGCGCCAATGCCAATGCGAGAGCATTGCGACGAATCGTTTACCAATTTTCTGACTGCTGCAAATCAAACAAAAGCGAAGAAACAAAAAACAAAAAAAAAAAACCAAATTGAAAATAAAAACGCAAGAAACAGAATCAGCAACGGCAACGACAGCGACAGAAGCGAAGCAGAAGCAACCGAAAAACTTTTTAAATTAACTAAAAAAACAGAAAACACACACATACACACACATACACAGAGAGAATAAGAGTCTCAGCGGCGACACATTCACGCTGGTGTTGGCGTTTGGTTTGAGTATTTTAGAGGAAAGTAGAAAACTTTTAGTGGCATGTTTACAAAATAAACTTCAACTTGCAAAACGGGTGGCAAAATGGCGAAAAAAACACAAGAAACGAAACGAAATGAAAAAAGGAAAGCGAAAAAAATAGAAATAACGAAAAATGCTGATTGCGACGAAACAAAAACCAAGACAGATGATTATGTTGCGTGGTTTGCTACGGGGTCCCCCTCCGCCACCTTCCAATTATTACTGTGTGTGTGTGTGGGTCGCTCGCTCTGACGGCCATCAGCTGACACATATTTCGCAGTGCAAGGTAAGACTTGCAAACAAGCAGGCAAACACACGCACACACACACACTCACACACACAGGCACACGCCCTCACACAATACACGCTGCCGAAAGTTTTGTTGGCAACTTTTGTTTGGTTTGTTGTCATTGTGGGCCAAAAAAGTTTTCGCTGCTGCTGTTTTTTCTGCTGACAGTTGGCAAACAAAGCATAATTTTTAATCTGAATCTGGCCATGCAAACATTGTTACATATGCCATATACACCACACACTCGCACACACACTCGGGCCACACCTGTACAATGCTTTTAGCCTGATTGTTGATGCCCGACAAAAAATTATGTTTATTTGGCTCTGGCCTCGATTTTGCAGCTCTGCAGATTGCGCATACGCAGCGTGTGCCCACGGCATCGTTGCTTGGCTTTCACTTTCGACCTTTGCTTTCGTTTCCAGAGAAAAACGTGACAATATCATCAAGTTTGCACAGTTTCAACGTCCCTGAAAGTTCCACAGATTCCGTTGATTCTGCATATTTCAGCAACTGCGCCAAAGTTGCGCAAAGCTTCAGCGAAAACTTGAGGCATAAAATCGACTGCTTACGGCCGATGAAATGCTATGGAAAATATTCTGTTATATTTTCGCAATTTTTATTAAATTTTAATTACGCCAGAAAGGGCAAACAAACTTGCAGAAATGGCTGAGTTTTCTTAGCAAAGTTTCCAAAAGGGGCGTGGCTCTTTTTTCACTTGATACATCATCAAACTGTAACGGCCTTGAGGCCTGGCCTGGCCCGGCCTGTCCTGTCCTGGCCGCCATCAATCTGACAGTTATGAACTCTGCCGCCTGGCTGCGTATATCGAGGGCACTTCGGGGTCCCTATTAATATGTAGCTTCGACGGCGAACGGGTGTTGTTTTTGTGCAACTGACATTTAATGACCACACACAACATGTTATTTGCGGTGCGGCATTTAAAATTCAAGTTCAGCGTGTGCGCTGCATATTTAAATCGGCAGTAGCAGCGGCACAACGGCAGCTGTTGCTGACAGCCAGACACAACAGAAAAAGGTGGGAGCAGGCAGTAGAAGAAGCAGCACACAACCGGGTATGGCCACGCCCTTCACACACAATGTGAGGAAAAACAACACAACCCTCACGCTCTTCCTCATTGAAAATGCCTTGGGGTAGAACAAATCGGAACCGTATCCGATACGTATCCGGCATAGCCCGTGCTCTGCATACAACGTGCCGTGCAGACGTTGTCAAAGCTTTGGGTATTTGCAAATTTCTTAACACGATATTAGTCGCAATAAACAAGGCTAACAAACAAGACAAACAAGCGAGCAGAAGGGGGTATGGAGAGGCAAGGGAAGTTAGCGTCTAATCGAAAGCAAATAAAATGCATTGCATACCTGCATGCCATAAACTGTCACCTGCATTGTGCCCAGACGCCGTCACGCCCCCAAGCCAACGCCCCATCAAACTGACTATGCTTCACTTTGCATGTCTGTCTGCCTGTCTGTCTTTCCGACTGTCTGTCCCTTGCCTGGTGTGTTGGTGTGCGTGCCAAGCCCTCGTTTCGTATGCACTGTCAACTACACCACCAATACGCATGCAATAGCGCCCCCTGCGGCATTGGCCACGTCGCTGCAGCAGCAGCGGCGGAGGCAGAGGCAGAGGCAGCTATACGTTTTACCATAATTTGCCATCAGCCTCGGCTGAGTTCGAGGCAGCTGACACTGGCATGCGGCATATCGTTTGTCGTCTATTATGGCATGGCATACGAGTGTGGTTTGCATGTCGCACTCGACTGACTGACTGCATTGCCCTGCACCACCGGCCCAGTATCTGTCTGCCTCCTTCCATTCCCTCTGCCCCCTCACTATGTCAATTATACATGCAAAGCCTTGTGCACTCAGCAACTGAGCGGAGAAATTAAAATTGTTTACCCAAGACATTAATGTCGTGCCAATTTATTGTCGAACGCGCCTTCGAATAGTTACAACGAATTGCTTTTAGGCGCTAACCGGCTAACTAACCGCCTCACTTTTGCCGTGTAATTGTTGGCAACAACGGCAAATTGATTTAATTGCCCGTCACAGTTGGAGTAGGAGGAGGCTAATAAAAAGTTGAGTTGAGCTCGAAATGTTTTCATTGTGTGTTAGCTGATTTAACCGTGAATTTTTCGTGCATATCTGCAGCCATACATTATGCCATTAGAGACCTGCATACCTCATCCACAAGTAGCTGTTGCTGGAGCTGGCATTGGCCAAGCTGGAGCAGCTCTAAACATATTCCACGCTTCTTTGTGTTCTGCCCTTCTGCAAGCACTTCAATCGCATAGTCGCCTTAACCGCACCTGAATTTCTGTCGGATTGCCAGCTGCACACACACACACACACTCCCGCACACATACGGCACCACATTCACCCATAGCAATTTGGCAAGTCGAGTATAAATAAACCAAGCTGAAGCAACCCAAGGAACGCTAACAAAAATAATTGAAAAGGTTTCATTGTGCGCACATTTTCACGTGCGGCGGCGAGTTGGGGTTTCATTTCGTTTCTTTTCGTTTCGTTTCACATACCCACACACACACACACGCATACAGACGCATGCAGCACATAAATAACAAGGATCAGGCGCTAATCCAATGGCAGAGAGCGTCGCGAAAGGGGTTCGCGCTGCTGTCACTGCCAGCACTCAATGTCGCTCTCGCTTTAAACGCTTTGATTTCATTTTTCATTTCCCGACACAAACACACACACTTCACCGCACACACTCGCACAACTGTCAGGTGCGAGCGGACCAAATGAGATGTTGTTGGCTCAGGCTCTTGGCTCAATTCAATCACAAGCTATTTACAGACAAAGCATTCGCCCCGACATTGCTTATGTAATGAATGTGCGCAATGGTGTGCAAGTTGCTCTCAGTGTGTATATGTGTTTGTGACTGTCACATGGGTGACATACCTTGCTGGCAACGAACAGCAGTTTAGCAATGCGAAGCAGCAAACGCATGCCACACCTCATGTTGTCCCCGCGCTTCCGTTTCCGCTTGGCACATTTGGTGTTGCGGTAGAAATAAGCAGGATTAAGTGCGCTTAAAAGCAAACTCTGTGAGAGATTTTCATAAAAAAAAAAAATGGAGGAGGACGTGTGCTGCTGCTGCTCATCTCTGGCTGTGGCATGTGACGCTGCTGATTACATGACAACCAAATGAGCCCTTGAGCGCATGACGCATACGCCGCGTGGTACGAAAAACATGAGCATAAGCAGAATTCGATTTACAGCTGAAACTAATGAGCTGCGCACTCAGCCACCCTTGGGGGTCGCCGTGAAGGTGAAACTCTCTTGGAGCAGGAAGAGGATAGCTCTTCCTGGACTGATCTAGCTTGTGTCACCCACTCACTCTCTGAGGGTACCGTGTATATGTACATATAAAATGCTATTTAAGTTATCCTTCTGTTTGCCTGTTGAGCTGGCAAAGTGATTCCCTTTCTGGACCTTGCTAATGCCGCCGTATGCCCTACGGCCTGGACTGGCCTGGCTGGGCCTGGCCTGGGCTCGTCGAACAACAGGCGCAAATTGTCGTTTCGCGCTTCAGTTGAGCAGCTTAAAGCTTAAGTCAACATACCCGGCATGGGCAGCCCCACGCAGGCAGCCCAAAATTCCTTGAAGCCTTTGTGCGCAGGAGAAAGAAAAAAAGGCAAAGAAACAAAAATCCGCAAAGACCGCAAGAAAAAAAATTGTGTAAATTTTGTTTTTTGCCTGAACCTGGCGGCATCTTAAGCATTCTCAGCTCTGCCTCTTAAAGTCGCCCTTTAAGTGTGTGTGTGTGTTGGGGTGTGTGTGCGCGCGCCTACCAAAATTGCTTTTTGCCGCAATTGCTGCCGTTTTATTTTATTTATTTACTTGCGCACACACACCTACACACCTACACACACCCAGCTACACTCACCTACATTCACTTAGCTCGCTTGGGGTAGGACCCGCTTGAGAGAAGGTGTGCTCGTTGTTGTTGTGGTTGTTGTTGTTGTTGTTGTCGCTGCTGACCGTTTGCTGATTGAATTTTCCGAGCGAGTAATTTTTAAATTGTGCCTCAGTCAAAAGATAATTCAATTTTAGTGTACATTTTCTATTACCCAGAAGTTTGCCCTGAACTTTGAGTACAGAGCAGAGCAAGAGAGAAGGAAGAAAGAGAGAGAGAGAAAGGGAGCTGAAGGCGAAGGCCTTCCACAGCGTCAGTGGTTTAAGATTTTTGCGGCTTTTGTGGCTGCTGCCGCTGCTACTGCTGGCAAAGTCTATTTATGTGCATATTTATTCCTTTTTACTGCTCAATTTTCAGCCTGATTTATGTGAGAAAATGAGGGGGCCAATTGTTGCTGCAGCTCAGTTGGAACTTGGCTAAATGCTTTGGCCTTGGGCCAAACGAAGTTGAACAAAACCGGCAGGTAGACCTTAAAGTAAAGCCGCAGACGACAGCGCAATATCATGTTCAGTTTCAACAAGTGAGAGAGAGAGGGAGAGAGAGGAGGAGTCGGCGCTGCATATTTAAGAGCTGAGAAAGATAAAGAAGGAAGCTGTTTATACCTGCTCAAAGCTGCAAGCTTAAGCTAAACTCGCTGCAGACTGGCCAGCTAATATATGCATGTACTTATGACCCTCCTCTCTCTTGCCACACCCTCCCACTCGCACTGACACTCCAGTCCGAGCACTTTTCGTTGCGTTATCAATGACAATCGTTAAATGTCATGTTCAAGTGCAGAGCAGCACACAAAATGCCACAATTTGTATGCATTATGCTTGGCTCGAGAGATGCGGCTACAAGCAGCGGCAGATAGACGCAGTCGCAATGGCAGTGGCTGCCACAGCAGCTAAGCCAAAATGGCCACAAAACATTTACCATATATCATGCACTTTTACGTACAATTTTAGCCACTTTCCGAGTGCGTGTGTGTGTATGCGAGTGTGTTGTGTGTGCTCTGTGCAAGGGCAATCCCTGCCAGTTTCGCTCTCTATCTGGCACGCCACTCCCTCCCTTCCTCCCTCTCACTCTGCCGTTGCTGTTGCTGCAACTTTTTGCGAAACTCGTAATTTACACATGTACTCGACAACAACAACAAAAGCAGCAACAACAAGAGCGACATGCTGCGTTTATCTGGCAAAAGCTGACTGAGCATTTGTGCTGCAACTTGACTCTCTCTCTCTCTCTCTCTCTCTGGCTGCCTGCCATGTTCGCGTGAAGATATGCGCTGCCCACGCGACGTATGCGTAATGCGCAGGCGAACAAGTTGCTGTTGTTCTTGTTGCTGTTGTTGTTATCGCCCTGCAGTTGCCATTTATCACAGTGACCTTAACATATTTTAGCCCACACTGCTGTCCTCTGAAATCGATTGTGTGCTTTAACACTAAGCTCCTTAACAACAGATCGAGTTGCAGCGATTTCTTCTCGCTGCAGTGACAAATTTTGGGTGTAAGGAAAGTTTGGTATTTTAAAGTTACCAAAGGGAATTTCATTCGCTCTCGAGTGTAAACTTTGTTACCTGGTGCGCATCTTCTACCTTGACATACTTCACCAATTCATTGCGATCAGGGCAACACCTGTGAGTGCTCCATGCACTTCACTCACATCACTTGTGCAGCTGCAAATTGCCATTGCAGCTCGCCCACCTTTCTGCCCAAGTAGGGAGCGCTTGCACTTTTTGTAGTGCTCGTAAATTGGCCTCGAGTGACATAAGTCGTCATCAGCAAGTTGAGGCAATGACAGCGACAGCAGCGGCAGCGGCAGCAACTTCATCATTCTGTGAACTGCCTCAACTCGCATTCGCATTCGCATTCTACTCAATCTGCTGCTTTTTGCCTCTGCCTTGACGAGCAGAAGTTTTCTGTCTTCCGATGTATCCTGTCTCCGGCCAGGCTCAGCTGCAGACATATTAATTTGCCCTCTGCTAAGTGCTCAGCATGTGGCTCTGCTCACCTCACCTGGGCGGCCTAAGTATGTGTGTACATATGTCTGTCCATCCATCTGTCTGTCTCTTCGTGAGTCAATCTTTACATCTGTCTGCCCTGTCTGACTTGTCTGCCTGGGCTGCCTTGCCTGCTGCTCTCGTCTTTATCTGTAGAATTTTTAATGATTTTCTCACATTTTCCTTTTCTTTGGACATCTTTTGTTGTCAGCCTCTTTGTTGACAAACATTTTTCTTGTCCTACACTTTAAGCTGGCCATTATTAAAATACGAGCTGATAACAATTTGGCTGCAAGCACAAAGTCAAACACAAGCCCGCACACACGCACACGCACGCAAACACACACACACACAGAAATAGAGAGAGAGAGCGAGATCTATACACATTTTCTTGGCTTTTGCTGTCTGGTCGTGTCCTTTTGGTACGTTGAACTTGCCTCTTCGCTCTATGCATAAGTTTGGGTCTACTTTAGCTGCGTCGGCGGAATTTCCGTTGCCTTTTCAGAGCTGTCTGAGTGTGTCTCGCTTGCAAGGTCAGCTAAATGCTGTGGCCATCTATCTACTACTTACACAGGCTATGTTCTCTACTCACTTCCGTCTTTATGCCTTTAAGTTTGTTATGGTCTTCTTTTTTTTTGAGGGCGACCACAGAACGTGATTGTATGGATAACTAAACCAATTTGGAAGACAAACCAAAAAATCGATGTTTCAAACTGTCCCCCCACCCCGAGTTGGCGCAGTTGTAATAACAATAAACAAAGCACAAACTCATACAAAATTGTCAATTAAAATACGGGGCGTATACGTAACGTTGTTTTTTTTATTTTCTTTTCCACATTTTTAATCTAGTTTGAATTCGCTGCGTGCTCTTAGGCAGGACAGGACACAACCGCAACAAAGTGTTAGACAGGTTAATTGATACACAGACACCGCGAACATGCCCCCAAAACTGTCGCTATTCATGCACGTGTGTGTGCTTGTGTGTGTGCGGCGTATGACAGGCAAACCTTTTGAAATATTAATGAAATCAATTTCTGGCTAACATGGGAAGCTGCTACAGATTGCCGAGGGCAATGTCTGTGCGGGCATTTGCGCGCAGGCGTGTGTGTGCGAGAATGTGTGTGTGTGTACGTGAGTGTGTGTTTGTGTGCGCTCGCGCTTTGTTGCACGAGGATATGCGTGCGATTACATCAAAACACGGCAGTGGTTATGGCCAGGGATGCTGTGCCTGCATGGCGAAGCAGTCTTTATGAAGCGATTTGGCAAGAGCTAAGCTGCTGTGGCGCGAATGATGTGTGCCTAACAGAGAGTTAAAGTAACCTATTAAGGGTTAATAGAGCAACTAAATTTAACAGATTCAGATCTGCAGATTTGCAAAGCATTTAAGCGCTTTATATCAAGTTTCAATTCAATTCTTCAAACCAAAGCGAAAGCGCAAAAAGAAAGCAAAGTTTTTTGGCCTTTTTTTAATCCGTTGCTGCTGCTGCATGCAACCAGCTAAGGGCAGCTGATATTGGCAGTTCAATCACCTTAAATAACTGGGATTAATCAATGCACCACAAAACGAAATGGCAGAAATGGTTAGAACGCCAGAACGGAGTGGAATGGAATGGAACGTGGTGCCGCAAATTCCATTTAAAAATGGCCAACAGCTGTTGCCACATTAGCCACAAGAGCAGAGCCAATGCCGGAGCGGGTGCGGGTGCGGGGCCTTGATGAAATCCTTTCACATTGAAATTGAAAAGGGGCTGCAGCTGCGGCAAAGTGGCCGACGCCGACGCCGCCGCCGCCACCAACACAGCAGCTGCTGCCTCTGCGGCTAAGCGCAAAATTAAGCAAATTAAAAGCCGCACACATAGCACCAGCTGCATAACTCATGTGTTCGTATGACTGTCCGTGTGTGTGTGTGTGTGTGTGTGAGTGGCGAAGGGAAGGGCGGGGCATATCCTCTGTGACCTCGTGCATGACCCATGTCGTATGTAAGCTCTCTGTGTGTGTGTGTTTGTGTGTGCTTTGCTCTCCCTTTGGCTGCCCCTGACCTAAGCCTCTATGTGGCAAAAAAACCACAACTCAGGGTTACCTTTGGCCCACACACACACACACACACACACACACACAACGAGTTGGCCAAAAAGAAGCAAAAGAACGCGCTGAAAAAACACACAGCAAATGCCATTGAAAAATGTTCGCTTTGTTGGCTATTTTTGAGATTTTTATCACAGGCCCCACACACAGTTCGCCTAGTCTTCCGCCGAATTGCGCACAAAATCAGCGCTTAAAAGCTGTTGACGTGCAACTTTTTCACTTTTTTTGCTTTTCTTTTGAAGCGCCGCCCCCCAAAAGGCTGACAAAAAAGATTTAAATTAAAATTTGGCAAAAGAAAAAAGAAAAAATGGCGAGCTGAAAAATATCGACAAACAAGCGAGGAATGAAGCAGAGCGGCAGAGCGCGAGCTAAATACTCTTTAGCTTTAATTGGAGCCGCTAATAAATTAATCAAATTATTTTAAATTTAATTTTAAAATTTTAAATTTTTAGTATTTTAAATACTGCAGCACTTAAAGAAGCACATTAAATTTTGCTGCAACTTTTGTTAGTGTAGCCCGCGTATTCGTGCAGCGTGCGGAGAAATTTTGCTGTGCTTGCTTGCAGTGAAAGGCAGCACTGACAGCATTAACTGTTACTGTCGTGTGTGTGTGGGGGGCGTGTACCCACGTGGGGGGCGTGCCGAATATGCGCAAAGTGTAAGCCGTTTAGCGCTCTTTGATGGCCTGCCAGTAGCATTCGGAAATTTATAGCATGCTTTTCGGCGCAGGGCAAGGGCAACGCATCGCACAATTGGGCAATTTCCAAATGCAGCAGGCAAACAAACGACAGTTTAAAGTGCGTGGCCCTTAGATACACTCAAACACACGCACAAGCACACACACAGGCGTTTGTACGCACAACACACATTCACACGCCCAACATTCTTGACTGGGCCATGCACAGCGCAGGCAAAGCACTTTGGGCGCATGTTTATTGGCATTTGTTGCTAATCAATGAATAATTAATGGGCCAAGGCTTTGCTGCATGCTGGTAGTAAGCCAACAAAAGCAGCAACAATAGCAATAAGGCAACCAGCCATGACCAAGGCGTATGGCCGACGAAATACCCTGGCAGTGACAGTCTAAAAACTGTGCGGAAGTATAAAGAGATTTGCAATATAAATAAATGTAGAAAATTAAATGCAATATAAAAAATTGTTAAAGCATATACAAATTATTATAAAAATCACGAAGTTTATTTTAAAAATATTTTATAATTTATATTTAATTTATTTATAATTTTTTTGGTTGACTTTTATAGACTGAGTAAATGCGCGCTGCGAGGGTATAAAAACTGCAGCCACCCCATCGCAATGCATAAGCTCGTGTTGTAACGGTTCTTATGCGTGTGTAAAATCATGTTTTAAACTATTTGCCAGGACTTTAGGCTATTGTTGTTGTCGCTGTCACCCCGCTGCCCCTGCTGCCCTGCGTGTTGGTGTTCGACGTCGACTCACACATTTGCGCCACATGTTTTAGCTAAGGCACCCCTCGGGCTGTTGTTGTTGCTGCTGTTGTAGCTGCTGTTATTATTGTAGTTTCTGTGTCGCATTAAATATGCAATTTTTAATAGCGCAATCATAATTTGCATGTCGTAATAGTTTCTGCCACCCCACAGCAGCAACAGCAACAACAACACAGCGTATCACCCTAAAATACATTTCAAAATTTCGAAAGGGGTGGTGCATAAGTACTGAGAAACTTCAAATGTGCAATGGGGGTACTCTGCTAAGTTTTGCGTGAAATAATTATTGCAGTTTTCAGTTAGAGTTTTGAAAATTTAAACAACTTGGAAGACTCAAAGTGTTTTCCTTATACAACTTTACAATCAATAAGATGAGTTCAATTTTGTTTGTTTAGTCAACCTTAGGGCTATTTATTCACTGACCTTTTAAAAAAGGAGGCAGAAACTCAACCCATTTTTTTTTTTTCACACACTTTACATGGTATTATTTTTTCTTTGTTTTCCTCTAGTTAAAAGCGCCCAGCACTATAATCAAAGTTCTCTCGGGGCGGGCTTATTTGCATGAATATTTCATGAGTTGTTTGTTTCAATTGCAAAGCCTGACGGCGCCCCATAAAAATTTACACGATATTTCATTTGAATAATGTAAATTATATCGATCTAATAAAGTGCTGCCACTCGAGAAGGGGCTCAATTGATCATTTAGTCATGTTAGCCACCAAAAAAACAGCTACATTTCCCGGCCAGGCATTCACATTTTCCAGCAATTAATTCCGATGAAGTAAAGGTTTTTCAGCACTCGGTAATAAACACGGCAATAATCATAACTAACACAAGAGTTAACGGCAACTAAGGAACACAAATAAATTAGTCCAGGCAAAAGAAGTGCCGAAAGAACTTTTACACACATCGAGCAGATATCACCATGCGTGTAGAGGGAGGAGGAGGTGCTCGCACATGTGCGGCGTTTAACCGTTAGATAAATGTTGACGAGGTCATTGGGCGCAAAGCGGAAGTTATGGCCGGGAACAAGTCGCCCTGCAACACGTACAAATAAAGTAGATGCCAGCCTCCTCCTGAAAAGGGGGCGGAGCCAAAGGCGTGTGCATGTGGCTCTGGCTGTGTGGTTGTGGCAGCTACACGGCGCATTACGTGCCCTGCCAATAATCTCTGTCAACATCAATTTGCTGCGAGCCTGAGCACAACTGAAACTAATTAAATGGTGTCCCATAAATTGCACATTAAAGCAAATTTATAGCATGCCCAAATCGAAATTATTGCCAAAGTCGCGAGACGTTTAATAAACTTGGCCCAACGCGGCAACGCAGCAACGTGGCAAACGTGTCGCGATCGTAGAAACTTTGCAGCGCATCGAAATTGTGATTTATGCGGCATAGAAGCAGATACAGAGAACGGGAATAAGGGACAGGGGATAAGAAGCAGCTGGGAACATAGGTAAATATGTGCTGCGAAAGAAATTTACAAAATAAATGGATTTTATAAATTTTTGAAATAATATAGATTTTAAGAGCTTTTCGTGAAGGTGAAAAGACGTGGTGAAAATCCTTATATAAAATATAAAATCAATTGAATAATGATTATTAGATAAGAGGACAATTGTTTAAAAAAATATGTATACAAATTTATTACTGAGTATCTAGTTGTCTATCATTGCTTTATCTTTCCCTTTTATTAGATAAAAGGACAACTGTTTAAAAAAAATTTTATACAAATTTATCACTGAGTATCTAGTTGTCTATCATAGCTTTATCTTTCTCTTTACACTCCTGTAATTTGACATTTGTTTGTACGAATTTCCCTTCTCTCACTAGCCACATTAGCTTCGCTTTTGGTAAGTTAAGAACAATTTGTGCTAACGATATCCGTGAGCTATGACAAAAAGTTCGATAGCATGTTACATGGCACGTGGCTGCACTGATCCATGGCATGTGTTGGCTGGCAGAGTCCCTTGGGAACCTGAGTTACGACTCGTCCTTAGAGCAATACATGCGATGCACAAATTGACTGCCTTCATTCATTTATCGTCATAGTTTCAGTCTCATTGAGGCAGTCCCTTGCAGCACAATCTTTCATATTTTCTGGCAACTTAACAAACTTTGCAAGAATGCAACAAACTTTTAACTTTATCACTGTGTTGCAGCAGCCCATCAATGCCGCAGCGGCTACGTAGTCAATTGCCAGGGCAAACTTCCTTTACTCTTTCCAGCTACGCTTTGGTAATAGTTTAATTTTGTATTCAAACATTGAAAAGGGAAAAATTCAATTATAATTGCAACACTGCGTGCAAATTAGTTTAACCAAAGCCGGGGCGAACAAAACTCAAAGGCCTCTTGACTTTGTGTGCTATGTGCACTTATCACGCATACGCCCCGTCGGCCCAGTGAACGCCGCTCTCTAGCTCGTCTCACAGCCATTGCGGTCTTCGTTTTGCCATTTGGAAAACTAACAAAATACAAAGTTGGCTGACTGCAGCTAAACGAGAGCCACCACACACCCAATGGAGCATGGAGCACACGTTGGGCATGGGCTGCAGCTTCTGTGGCTTCTTCGTTTTGCCAGCCAGCAAATCCCATTTGAGGGGTGACCCCTTATTCACTGCCCCCCTATCCGGTACCCCCTCGCAGTTGCTCTGAAAACATTGTCACGTGGTTTTTGTATTTAGTTGCAGCGCGCACGGAGGAGCACGGGATGCCATGGCCAGATTGTTACCTGACTGCCGAGCACTTTTTCCTTGACTGCAGCATAGCACAGGCAATGCCACACGCCGCTCCCTTCCCCCCTCCTCTTGGGTGGCAGTGTAATAAATTCCCAGCAATGTTTCGTGTAGCATTGTCAGGCTGCCATTGTGGCACAACTTTATTCTGTTCTCTGTTTGTATGCACGTGTGTGTGTGTGTGTGTGATTGTTGTAGGTGCAGCTGCGACTGTGGGCTTTGTTGTTGTTGTTGTTGCTATTGTTGTTAAGGAAATTGAAATAAATGTGTGTGTAAATGCGTCAAAATGAAGTTCTGAAAATGTTTTTGCCAGTGACAAGTGTCAATTAGAAAATGTTCAATTACATTAAAGCAGGCAACAACAACAACAGCAACAACAATGGCAAGCAATACTAACAAGAAGAATAAAAGCATTAACAATGGCAACACCAAGTGGTTCTTTGTCGCAGGCAGCCACTATTCGTGCTGGCATTGCCATTGTATGCCGAACACAGCATGAAGATAAGCCAGCGCACAGACAGAGATAGCAAAGCAAGAGAAAGAGAGATGCAGAGAGATGAAAGTGGAGGGATAAATGTAATTAGTGGTACTTGAAGATAGAAAGAGAAAGAAAGAGAGAGCGACGCAAATGGCACTGGGAAAACTCTGAGACAGATACGCAGCAACTTGAGCATAGTGTGGCTTAAAATAAATCGAGATATAAATAGACATGTTCGAAGTGAAGTAAAATAAATCAACAGCTTAGACTGTGGAGTAAAATAAATATATTTCAGCTAGCCACAAAATTAATAGCACAATGAAACATCAACTCAGCGCATTTAATTTGAGTCGTGTTTGTTTAAACAATTTTTAATTATTTAGCATGGAGTGGGTGAAAATCAAGGCGGCATATATAAATACTTAATCCCATGTATTTAACACAGACAGAGACACAGACACAAACGCACTTAACCCCAAAGCTAACTGTTCCAATCAGCCTGCCAGGTTAGGCTCAGGCTGCGGTTAACCTGCCGCATGATTCGTGACTCTGTGACTGTATGACTGCTTTATATATGCACGTATGTGTGTGTGTGTAAATAAATACATATATTTATGAATGCATATACATATGGTTAGAGATCACGATATAGGCCATAGCCACACTTAATAAACTGGCTGGTAATTAAATAAATTATTAATTAACCGAATTTCTGTCAGTGTTGGCACACGGTCTTAAAGCTATGCGCTGCAAGTCATGCAATTAAGCAAATGATAAATCTATCATTACGGACGGCTCTGCTAGGGTACCGGAAGGTGAGGCGGAAGGCGGCAAAGCGGTGTAGGTGCGGCGCAGGATGAGGCTGGGGCAGCCGGTGAGGGAAGGGGAATGTAAATGTAATTGCTGTTTGCGGTCAGTGGGCCACAAGTTGTTTGTCGTTTGTTGTTGCTGTTGTTCGTTGTGTGTGTGGTGTGTGTGTGTGTCAAGTGTGTGTGTACAACTGCGTGTAACATGGCGTATGCGCAATAATTTAGTTTGCAGCCACCTCGTGCTGCCCTGCCCTACGCTTTGTGCGCCTCGCTGCGACGCTGCATATTCGCTGGCATTTATAATCTGCTCATTATTTGTATTTAAATAAGCAGCCCCCTCCACGCCCCCTTCCCACCCCTCTACTAATGCGCATCTGTTGTGTGTTCGCCCTCTTGTTATTGTTGCTGGGCTAACAACAAATTGAAGGGAAATGATTCCATTTCACGCTAGATTAAACATGTGTCCACATAATTTATCGATTATTTATCATGTGGTCGCCCAGTTTGTTTTGTGGACAAAGTGACGCAGTGCCTTCCGGCCGAAAACAGTCGACAGACAGGGTGACAGAGAGCCGGTGAGGGGGTGGAGAAAGAAAGCATGAGGCTGCCTCGACTGGACTAGGCAGCGTCTCGTGCGTAGACCTTTTGCCAAACGGCAGATTGCGCACACAAGTGCAAAATTAGAAACAAAAGCCTAGCCGAAGGGCTTTTCTGCCAGTTTGCTTCATCCTACACGCCCCTGTACCCTCCTCCCCCCTCCATACACACTCACACACACATACAATCCGCAGCAGTTCGTAGTTCTCGCCACTGTTGCGGCTGCTGGCGGCTCTCTTTCTGGCTCTGGCTCTGGCTCGCTTTTTTCTCGCTTTTGCTCCCTATACGCATTGCATTTTACCGCATACAAAAATGCACACACACACACGCAGAGGGAAACACACACACACAGAGTGGGGAAAACATGAAAATGGCTGCCATTTTGTAATCCGCATGCGGCGGGGTAATCACCTTATCCAGCTTCCCTCACGTGCGGCGGCTTTGGCTGAGTTTTTTGCGGCACATTGGCGCATTATGTGGCTGCCGCTCTACGGATGCTGTGATTTTATTATACGAGTTGCTACCCAGTGCGGAAGAGGCAGAGCAGGGTATATGGACATGGAATTGGTAGAGATAGAACTGCAGAGTCCATAGTATATGCATGAAGGCAAGTCCAGTCGTAGTTAGTTGTTTACTCACAGCATATAAAGTATACGCAAGTGAACTAAAGCAAGCCCAGGGTATCTTAGCGTCGAGTGCGTCTAACTTTCCTTTTTGCTTATTTTTGTTTTCCTGTTGGGTTTGTTCTCTTCCTGTTTTAGCCGTTGTTTTGCATTTGATTTTGTATTGCCGGTCAGTCGATCGATATTTTAAAGCTTGACCAAGTGAGTTGAATGTGCCACAATTGCCACAATAGCTTGGAATGTAGCGGTAAATTGAGCAGTTGCCACAATCTGAGTGGCATCAAAAAAAAGACAGATTATGAAACTAGCCTGAGTTGTTGTTAATTTATGCAGATTAATCTTTAAAAAACATAGCATATGATATAAAATTGTTTCTATAAATTTACTCACACACTTCCCACTCTTTCTTGCCCTGCAGATGGTGACATTCTGCGCGTGCTCGTCAATAATTCGGCACAAATCAAATGCGATGTGGGCTCCAGCTTGCCCGATGACAAAGTGCTGCTCGTGGTGTGGTATAAAAACAATCTGCCCATTTACAGGTAAGTGTGGGGACATGTGTAAGCCTATCCGACATATTGCATATGCCATTCTCAACCATTTTCAACCCCTTCGACAGCTACGACACACGTGGCGCTCACGCGGGCACACCCTCGCATTGGCGCGACGAGGAGGTGCTCGAGGATCGGGCTGTCTTTCGCACGCACAAGGAGCCAGCGGAATTGATTATAAATCCGGTTAAGGTAGGCCGCAGCCGCACAGCGTAGCAGAGCGACAAGCTAAAGTGTCAACAATACGAGAATGTTTTATAATTGAATTTTCTTTTATTTCTGCTCTGCGGCCACAAAACAGGAAAAGGATGCGGGCAACTTTCGCTGTCGCGTGGACTTCAAGTTATCGCAGACCAGGAACAGCAACGTCAATTTGGAAGTCGTTGGTGCGTATGGCAGTTTGATTTGACTCCATCACATTAAGCTAACCTGCCAACTCAGAAATGGGTGACAGAAAACTGAGAAAGTCATTCGATGTACACAAAGTTGGTATACCCTTCCGTTAAAATTTATTAAAAAAGGTTATACCAACTTGGTACACATGTTAGCAGGCATAAAGAGAAGGGGCAAAGTTCACAGAGTATATGGATTCTTGTTTGGAATTACAAGCGGTGTAGAGTGAACCATGTTCATCAGTCTATCCGTCAATCCGTATGTCTCTTCGTCTGTCCGTCTGTCTGTTTGAACGCACAGCTCTCGGCTATTATAAACGCTAGACACACCAAATTAAATACTTAGATTTCTGTATTTTGTCTGCTTCATACATATATTTTAAATTTTAGATAACGCGTTCAGAGCCTCTACAAATGGAAAAACAAATAAAGAAACTTTGTTGAAAGTTTGGTAGAAGGGTATCTTACTGTGCTCGGACATAGCATTCGTTACTTGTTTGCACTGTTTTCAAATATTGCAAAATTTATTTTCAAATCATCCTTCTTTAACCTTCAATGATTGTTCGAATTTGAATCTTAATCAACTCAATAATAGCTATCGTAAAACTAATTGACCACTCGTTTCCTCTCTCCCTCTTCTATAACAACAACAACAACAACAGTGCCCCCCCAGCAGCCAAACATTTACAATGAGCGTCGCATGAGAATCGATTCTCGAGCGGGTCCGTACGAGGAGGGCGGCAGCCTGGAAGTCACCTGCGTCGTCTATGGCGGTAAGTACAGCCCGGAGGGAAGTTTTTGTGCTCCAAGTGCCATAAGAAAACGTAGCTGTTATTGCAGTCGCGTGGCGTGGCTGCTCCTTAACGAAGCACAATCAGCAATTAAAGTTTACAAGCAGCCTTAAATCATGAATTTTTGGTGCACGAAACTTATCAAAAATTAAAATCGCACCGCGGGGGAAGGGGAGGAAAAAACAATTGTTTAACGAGGAGAGAACGTGGGGGGATGGGGGTGGCAAACGCAAACAATGGGGCAACGCGCGGCATAAACAACAAATAATAAATAAGGTAAATAACGTTCAATTGTAAGAAACGGAATGGAAGCGAACAACAACAACAACGGCAACGGCAGCAGCAAAAGTCAACGAACAAAAAGCCAATTGAAAGCGAATGGCAAATGGCAAAGAGAACGCCAAAGTCAATTTCTCAAATATACAAGGCACACAAAAGGATTAACAATCATTGTGGCAAGGTGGCAGGAGGTGGCAGGAGGTAGGGGCGGGGGGCAGGTGGCATGTGGCAGGGGGTGAGGCCACAAAGGAAACGCAAAGAAAGCAAGTGCGGCCTTTTAAGCATAGCCAAACAATTGCTAAGCAAATAAGGGGGCCTAAAGGGTGCAGAGGCAGGGCAGGCAGGCTGTAGGCGGCAGTCAACAGGCATTTTGGCAGCATTGAAAATATGTGCGACAAGCTGACAACAGTTACGAAGGCAAAAAAAAAGCAGAACACATGAGCACACACACACACACATTGTTGATAGTGCAAGAGTGAAGAGAGAGAAGGCAGAAGGCAGCAGGAACTGCCGACAGTGCGAAGAAAAACTTAACGTGCCGCATTGTGTGCCTTCTGTTTCAAGCCGACCAAGCAACAATGGCTTACACTCAACCCTAAGTATGTCACACTCACTGCCAGTAACAGCAGCAGCAACAACAATGGTAACAACAACATCGAAAACAAGAGCAGCAATCGCGTGCTTTATCGCTGGCAACTGTGAACTACCACGACCAATGTGGCAACTCTCGGTTGAAACGGAAGCGAAACCACTTTGAATGGTTTGACATGTCAACGTTGACATAAAATAAATCACCAGCCAGGAAAGCTGCACTTCCAGTTCGAGCCCAGCCCAGCAGCGAGGGCCGGACAGTTGTCGCCCCTGTTGACGTTTTGGCCATTGGGTTAACTCAACGGGTTGGCTTGCTCCCTTTTCCCCTTTTTTTTGTTTTTTTGTTCTTCCAGCGATTGGGCACACAAATTGCTGTATGTGCCAATTAACGGGGCCAAGAAAGTGTTGCTAAATGTGCGAGGCCATAAAACTACAAAAAGGCAAATACTTCAGGCTGCTGGGTGGGGTAAGCTTAGCCAAGTGCTTGGTCAAGATTGTTGACAGACGCGATTAGATTGAAGTTGAATACTTAATGCGCCAGGAATGGCAAATAATTGTGATTAATGGAGAATGTCAGAGAAATCAGTTAAATGCTTTAAAAATGTAACGAATACACTCCTTTGTGCAGCCCCGAATTCCATTCGCAGTTCAATGTGCCAGATTTGTGAAACATTTCGCATACTTCCCACTAATTAAAAACTCACTTAGAGTCTTTTAATATCACTTACATCGAAAGCGATTGGCCTGGAAAGTACTGTGTCAATTAGAGAATCTATGCAATTAAATGGTAAACAGAGACCGGAAATAAATTACAAGCAAATGTTGGCATTACACTCAGTCAAAGCAGTCAGGCAGACAGGCAGCTAGGCAGACACAGGCAGAAGCAGAAGGAGGATTGGATTATGTGGAGAACAAGGCCAAAACCGGCACTTAGCATGCGATGTCCATTACCAACGAATTGCAATTGTGTGTCTGCTTTCTGTCTGTATATGAGCATGAGTTTGAGTATGAGTGTGTGTGTGTCTGTGTATGTAGGGAAGCTATACAACTGGGAGTTACTGGAAGTTGCTATTAAAAGAAATGCAAGCAGAGGCAGCGCGCAGCGAAGTTAGTCAAAAGTTGAAGTCGTAGATGATGATGATGGAAAATTGTAATGAATGCGCGCCCGAATGGCGCAAGTACCATACTTATTCGGGTTGCTTTTGGCAGCTTAAGGGTGTGCGAAATCGACAAAGGAGCAGTAAATTTTATTACTGGGCGGCACGGGGAAATAACTGCACGGTGGACTGGCAACAGTTGCAAATGAGCGCGACACGCCAACGCCAACTCGAAATGTTTCACTGTGGAAATAAAGTTATAGAGCTGCGCCAGGGTAAAATACTTGGTTACCGGGCAGCAAACTCCCCTCTTCCCATACCACTGCATCTAAAACATAGGGCAGCAATAACAACTCCTCAGACTAGATGCTTGGACTCACTTGCCTTGCCTTGACTTGGCTTATACTTTGCGTTGCCTACTTTTTAGCACGTCATGAATTTTACACGCTTTCGGCTAAAGCGTTATACACACATACAAACATACTTAGAAATATATATATGCATATATACTGCGGCCCCAGGTTGGAAAAGAAAAGAGCAACGGCAGTGCAGGCGTTTCCCACATTTGCCAAAGTGCGCGGCTGACATAGTAAAAAATATTTTCTGTTTTTTCTTTTCACTTTTTCTGCTCTGTTCTACTCCCCCAACGCAGTCAGTCAGGCACTACACCTAGCTCTTATTGTGACCAGGTTGTGGGCGCTACGAAATTGTGTGCATTTTTATTAAAAAACAAAAGAAATTGCCTCTTCCGAATTTTGAGCACGAAAATGTAGCAAAACGACGGGAAGGAAAGGGGGAACCACACACAAGAAAATGGCTTGCCACAGAGCGAGAGAGAGAGAGAGAGAGGGAGGGGAATCCCAAGAACTAGAACATGTCGAAGAAGCCCCAAATATGTGAGGGTGTATGTGTGTGTGGGGGGGTGTATAATGACTTTGTTGTTAAATGCATGCCGCAAATTTGCTGTTGTTTTTATTGCGTCGACGTTGTTGTTGTTGTTGCCCTGCATAATTTTCCACTCATTTTTCGCTTATTTAGGCGGTCTTTTTACGCTGAATTTGCGGCATTAGCTGGAGTTACTTGAGAGCAGAATTTGGCTGTGGCTTGACGAGGTCTTATTATAGATTTATAATAGACTCTGTTATAAGTTTTGTAATGGCAACTTTCGTATAGATTAACAATAACAGATTTCCTGTTGTTATAAAGGGAATTTATAGTTTTCCCCTTTCGAAAGGATACCCTAATTTTGTTGCACTGTAGCTGCCATAAGGCACGTCTCTCCAGCGAGTTTCAGCTGCTTTTCACTTGGGTTCCATTGTTTCAAGCGTCGCTGCGGCAAACTTTCGCCAAACAAATGACGACGCTGGCAATATACAACAAGAGATTGAAGACAGGCTAGTTCCTTGCGCCGTCTCGAAATTCTTAAAGCCAGCGAAGCAGCCTAGCTGGGGGTCTCTTTAAATTTATTTTACAACTTCCTCGATGGCTCGTTGACTGGGCACAAAAGCCAAATGGCAAACAGCAGACACACAGACAAACACAGACAAGTACAAATACAAATACACACACACACACACACACACACACAAGAGAGAGAAAGTCAGCTGCGGGTGTGCGTACGAAAAGTGCAGAAAAGACGAGAGCATAAAAAATATTTATATGCGAGTGCATTTTTGCATCTCTCGCAGCAGAGACAGTCGGAGTAGTTTGTGCCTGTAGTTGTTTCTTTTGCAGTCACTGTTTTATCTTAACCGTACACACAGACACACGCACACACATACTTACATAAGCTGTTTTATGTTGGCCAGCACTCTGTAGTTGTAGCTGTACTCAGCTGTAGCTGCAGCAGATGCAAAGATATGCAGAAACTAAACAAGCAAATATTTCAGTATTGCATAACTAACACACATTCTGGCTCCCTTTCTTCCCCTTCTCCCTCTCTCACTATCTTGGTCCCTCTTTCTGCATTTGCATGGCGCCATAAGAAAGCAGTAAAGATTGCTACAGTCGAGTGCTCTCGGCAATAAGATACCTTTCGTCAAATATAACATATCATATAACATATTTGGTTTCTATGCTAAAATTAGAGTTCCTGGCAGCAGGCGTGCTACTTTGCGGTTAAAATGAACTTGGTTAGCTTCTACTATACTATTTAAACCTACATAACGACTTTGGTGTACATACCTTATAAATTAGTTGAGATTAACGCGTTCATACGAACATAAAAAAGTGCTGAAAGTGTTAATTGCGCTTTGGTTTTTATTCTGCTATGCCTCCTACTGTATTCCTGGACATCTTTACAAAGTTATCCTATATTAAGCATATTAAGTATACCCCATTATAAGCGTTTTTAAGGGGTATACAAAAAGAAAACTGAAACTAGTTCACGTTTGACGCGACGGTACATTAAGGCTGCCAGGTGTGAGGGAAGAGACAAAGCAACTGTTAAAAAAATCTCTTTAATTTGGCTCTGCGAGTTCCAGCAGCTCTAACAAGTGTGAAAAAATCATATCAGGTACATGTCCAGTGGACCATAAAGTCGCATTATATAGAAGTTCGATCCACAGTAAAAGATTTAAAGCACAAAAAAAGGAGAGGAGAGATAGCAATGTAATACAAGCTGCATGTAGAGCGGGTATTTGTGAATACTCTCAGTGAGTTTGCGATTCTGCTGTGTGTATGCGTGTGTGTATGCGTGTGTGTGGATGTATGTGAGCGCGAGTGTGTGATTGTGTATGTGTGTGTGTAAACTAGCACCTTTTGTTGATATAAGCAGAAGTGAGGACAGCTGCCGCGACTGCAGAGCCAGAAAGCAAAAGTCGAGCACAAACACAGTGGGTGGGCGGCATAAAAAACAAAAGGCAAAGGATTGCGCACAGCGCACAGTGGGGTGGCCCGCACGGGCTAAGCAAATTGTTTAGCCAAGTTTTGCGCAGTCTAGCCTAGCCTGGCCTGGCCTGGCCGGGCAAAAGAAACGTCTGTACGCTAATTAAATTTCTCGAAATGGCTGCGACGCAGCGAGAGTTGCGCGATGAGAGTGAGAGAGAGAGAGTAGTTGGTACAGTGGCAAATTACTTAAATTTATGTGCAAATTGCACGCTCATTGCCCCAGCCTTGACACGGCGTGGCAGGCGGCCAGTTGCCAGTTGCGTGGCACGTGGCACATGGCCAACTACACAAACTGGCGGCAATCACTTAAATTGCTTCAATTTCTTTAAGCCTCGCAGCAATTGTGCTGCAAACTGCATTTGGGGGCCAAATCAAATTTTTGAACAAACATCCCAGTTCTGTTCCCCCCTTTCCTAGCACCTGCTGTCCCTCTCTCTCTCTATTGCTCTTTCCAACTCTCTCTCTCTCTATTTTTCTGGCCGTGGGGCTAATAAATCACGGGCGACCATTAAGCCGCATGCTACACATGCGCTAATCTACTCTCGCGCACACACACACACACACACCGAGGCATGCATAAAAATGTTGCGACCTCAAAACACACACTCACACACACACACGCACACGCACACATACAAAAAGGGAGACTCGCTGTTCGTTTGACTGTGTGAAATATTTTCATAAACAACATAAAACTCAACCGAATGGCAGTTATTAATCAAAGTAATGTGCGTTCACTATACTCCAAGTATTTATCAGTGTAAGTGTGTGTGTGTCGCGTGTGTGTGTGTGTGTGTGTCGCATTTTTCATAGGTATCAAGTGCAGTTGCCGTCTGCTAGTTTCTGCTGTTTTCCAGGTGGATTTAATGGCACTTGGCTGCCGAAACAGGAATCGCGCTGCATAACACACCCACACACTCACACGCACACACACATAGAAAAGAAACCCACTTGAATAAATAAAATATAATGATACCGCAATGGGTACGCGCTAATATATGGTTGACAAGCAGTACACGTTGCAAAACGAGACTCAAATGTGGCAGCCAAAAAGTCTAGACCAAGTTTGCAGGTACCTACATATACACATACGTGTTTGCATGCATGTGTGTGTGTGTGTGCTCGCTAAAAACAATGATATCGCAGCTAATTATAGAGCTATTATAACACAAGTGCCTCAACGTGTGTTCTAGACTGACAATATATTTAACTCGCCTTGGCATTGCCTACACTTTTGCACAGTGTATTTTGCCTAGCTTCCGTTTCGCTTCTTCCCTCTCCTCTCTCTCCTCTCTCTCGCTGACTCCGCTCATATCTGGTCGGACATGGCAGCCTACCCGCAGCTATTAAATTAATGTGCGCTCATATACGCACACAAAAGCTAATTTCACTGCTTGATTAAGTAGAAGTCGTTAAGAGTGGCCGAGTGCACACGCTGCGTATGAGTAATGTGTGTTGATTTAAGTGCCACGCCAAGCGACAATAGCAGCGACAACAACAACGCAGTCTAGTTAACTAGCGCAATATAAGCGAGTCTGAATTGGGAAACTCTTGAGTTTCTAGTGGCACAAAAAACAATGGGTAATTGCTCACAATAAGCAGATACCCTGTAGACGCACTTGCAAAGATGGAATGAGATTTGCGCGCTGCTTAGCTAAACTGCTGAACTTGTAGCACATGTCGAAGCAACTACTTAACCTATTTATAAATTCTTACAATTACCAGACACCCTTTAATAATAATTTAATATAATTATATGCTAAATAATTAAAATAGATTTAATTATACTCATGCCTTTGCTAAAATTTAAACCTTTCATTTTCAAGCTAAACTGATATTGTTTCTCTCTATCTTCTTTCTCTGTCTCTCTGTCTCCTTAGGCTCACCGCCGCCAACTGTCACCTGGCTGATGAATGGACAACTGCAGAACAGCGTCGTCGATTACACATACGACGGCACCATCAACAGCAAATTGGTGGTGCGCAACTTGTCACGCATCCACCAGCATGCGGTCTACACGTGCCAGGCGAGCAATTTCCACAAGAAATATGTGGCCACCAATATAACGATTGAGCTCTATTGTGAGTATATATATATACACAGATATATGACCGATGTACCTATTTACCTATCTGCACATATATATCCAAGTCCGTCTGTCTGTCTGATTTCAAACTGCACACTGATTTGGGCTGCTGCTGCAAGTTTCAACTATGCATAAAATGAGAAAATTTTAAATTGAGTTTCAAGTGTTTGCAGACGCAACTGCACAGCAACAACAACAACAAATACAACAACTACAATGGGAAATATGGTGCAAAAAACGGTTTGGAGCACAGTTTATAGTATATTTATTTATTTATTTCTGACCCCACGTTCTTGCTTGCTTTTAAGCGTTGCGATAAAACTTTTAACAAATAGCTACAACAAGAACAACAAAAACAGCAAAAAAGAAAATGAGAAATAAATAGAAAAAAAAGAAAGACAGAAAATAGATAATAATAAAATAGCTTTCGCAAATATAACGAAAGGCAGCACGAAAAAAGGGGCTGCAAAAAGAAGGCAACAAATGTTGGTATCAAATGTATCGTTTTGTCGCCCATGTTGCGTCCGTCTGTCCGTCTGTCCTTTGGTCTGTGTCCCGCTTACATCTGCTTTCACTTCGAACATATTTCTGTTTCTGGCGGAACACACACATTCGTTCCATTTAGCTTAAAATGCGTGTATTGCAAACAGGATTTATTGTTTTGAATACGTATCAATGTTGTTGTTTTTTTTTTTTTCTTTTTTAAATGCCTTTCGCGCGACGCCGAATCGGAAAATTGAATTAAATTACAGTCAAGTGGGGGAGTGTGTGTGAGAGGGTGAAAGTATATGTGTGAGAAAGAGAGAGAGAGCAACACTCTGATCCCATAAGCTTTATTAGTATTTACTCACTTTGTAGCTGATGTAAAAATTTGCTATACTTTTTTGCAATTTTCCTTTATTTAACTTTGGTCGTTTTAATTTACAATGATTCGCATATAGATATTGGCCATACCCAGTAATTATAAGTAAATTATTCAAGGCAGGCAATACTCAGAGAACTATATTCCAATCTCGGTCTATATTGCTTATTGAAAAATTTAGATTTACGCGTTCATACAGACAGAAAATCATATTTAATGCCCTTTAAAAGGGTATGCAAAAAAAAAAAAAAAAATTAGTTTATATCCCTGTTATCATATGAAGGGTAATAATTGACTCCTTTAATACTCAAAGGTCTCAATTTGTATAACCCATCGAGTGCTTTGTTAAATACCCAAGATATTCCTTTATATTCATAGTACATGCTCCGCCCCCCGCCTTCTACTCCGTCTTAAAGTTCTGTCTACTTTCTTAGGGGGAAATATTATTTAATCATCAAGCTGAATAACCGCCAGCAAACGCGGCTTTTATAGTCGCAGCTTGCCATGCGAAATGGTCTTCTATTAATAATAATTTCATGTAAAGTGACGCTTATTTGCGAAATAAATAAGGAAACTTTTCGAAAACAATTCCCAAACTCCTCTGGCCCAAGGATTATGTTGCACTGTAAGACGGCTCCAGCTGCCGTCGTCGTCGCCGTTGCCATTGCCATTGCCGTCGCCGTTGGCGTTGTCATTGCCAAATATTATGCCCAAGACGTGGCGCTAACAGCCAAAGATTGGCCATAGATTTTTATGGCCCTTTGGCGCGACTCGCAATGCTCCAAAAAAGAAAAGCAATTGCTGTCAATTTTTACTTAGACTCGGCCTAATAAAAGTAACAAGTAAGGCGGTAGACTCGACCGTTGTATACCCGTACCAAAAGTGAATATCCATAAGGATTTTATTACTAACTACGTATGGTATAAGGAATATCTAGTTTCATACTAGAATTAAGTTTTTTTTGGTTTTTTTTTGGGTATTTACAGACCTTATATACCCTATTTAAGCAAGTTTTAATGTGTGTCGCGGTATAAAAATGTCTTGCGACAACAGATGGTGATGTACATATTTGATGTTATTGCCTACAGTTCATACACACGTATGTGTGTGCGTGTGTGCACGTGCTATAGGAATGTCGCACTTAGGCAGCATTAAATTTAACACTTCAATGAGAAAGTCGCTAAAATTATTGAGAGAACGAGCATGGGAAAAATGTTATTGACTTGGTATGGTAGGGGGAGAATCGTGTTAATTAATATGACAGACAAGCAAACATACTACTACAGGTAAGGGTAATTATATTAGGTCTATAAGCCACCACTTGACCTTGCTGGCAGGGAAAACACAGGAAGAGTGAGAGAGAGAGAGAGAGGGAGCACCATGCGTTGCGTGGTCCCAGAGCTCTCGCTTTGCTTGGCGCTGTGCGTGTCGTGGGCCGAGCAAAAACTTTTGAATAATAAGTATGACCTCAATTAGGTAATTTTATGGCCACTAACAATTAGATTACTAATGTCACGACTACTGCACGAAGATCAAGGACCCAGTTCGCAGGGACTACACCCCAACTTAAAAATATTTGCGCAAATTTCAACACAAACACAACGTTTATGTTTACAGAAATACCTTGCAATGTGTTTGTGCAAATTGTTAAATATTTAACAAGGAGGAAAGGTTAACCGACTCGTGCAGAATATGACAGCCGATTCTTATGTATTAAATGTAACAATCGATACTGAATGTATCTGCTTACAACAAACCCCACGGCAAGGGTATAAAAATGAAAAACACTCGTTTGCATAAATAATTATTTACAGTTCTTGGCTGCATTGCATTATTTTTTTTTTGTAGCGCGTTTAATTAAACATTTAAATGGTTTTCCAATGCAAATGTGCATAATTAATTTAATTAAAATCAAGTGCCGCAAAAAAACTTTGAACCTTCACGTTTCGACACACAAACACACACACACACACACACACACACTAACGCACACTAGTGTTATGCCAATTAAAAACAACAATCATATTGCGTCCATACGGAGCATAAAAAATGCAACATAATTTACGCACATGATTGTGGCTTATATAAATAAAATGCTGTGGGGTATTATTATTATAACATTTTATCCCAAAAAAAAGGTGATATTAAGTTGTTGCTGTTGATGTGTGTAACTGACTAAAGAAGCTGGCAGGGTATAGAAAATGATGTTTATAATGAGCATCAATTACCACTTCAGCTGTCTGCATTGAAAGTGCATTGAACAAAAAAAACTGATAATTCTATTCAATTTATATTCTAAAGTTGTCATCTAATTAAACTTACCGATAAAACATATTTATCGCTCAAATTAACCTTTAAAGGTATCGATTATAGAGTAAAGTATTTTTATAAATTCAAATTCAAAGCTGTGATCTGTGACTTTGGTGTTGCCAGATCAAATCAAAGTCAAGCAAATATGGCAGGCAAACACTTAATTTCAATTGAATATTGCCAGTATGTATATTTTTACAAAATGCGCTTTGTGGAACACACACACACACACACACACACGCATACTCTTTAATTTAAATTGCATTAACTAGATGTGAAAAAGAGTAAAACAAATGAATGTTGCAAAATATAATTATGGCAAAAATGTGTAAACGCGATAATGAACCTGGCCACAATACGTGACCGTGTGTCTATGTTTATTTCTGAATGATTTTGGCAAGTACGTATCAATACCAACGCGCCTGGGTGTGTGTGTGTGTGTTTGGGTTCGCGTTTTAATTTGACATGTAAACAATTTGCAGCCACAATAAATATTAACAAGATTTGAAATTATGCTGAAATGCTGTGTATTTATATGGAAATTGCATATGCATCCATATTGTTTTGCTGTGTCTTTTTGTTTTGATTGTTGTGTGTGAGTGTGTGCAAAAAACACACACACACATACACACACACGCGCACTGACAGCAGTGCAATTATATTTAAATTATTCATGGCTTTATTGGCCTTTTACGCCAATTCGCAGAGGGCATTTCTGAATGAAATCTAATCGATCAGTTTGCGTTTGATTTTCCGCTTTTGATTAGGCAAATTTGATTTAGCATTTTTCTTAGTTGTGGATTATAGACAGATAATAGAATTAGTAGTATAATCTGAAATGGGAATCCAAGTCGAAGCATCTGTGTAATTGGGGATAAGCTGAGGGTGTTTTTAATTTAAAGTCAACATCTATTAAAGGACTTCAACTTTGCTGATTCGCTGCAAAAACAATTGTTCTTTGTTGTTGTTGTTGTTGTTGTTGCTGGTCATGTCGGTGTGTACATCTGGTCAACGAGCCTTGCAGTCGTAATTCGCTGCAATTAATTTTAATTGCATTGCCTGTCCATTTTTATTGCGTTTTCGATTTTTCACACACAATTTGAATGAATAAACAAAATGCTGCATGCGCTAACGGCTGAAAAAAATGTAAAAATTGCGGGTGCAGCGAGGGGTGTACAGCGGGGGGTGGGGGTTGCGTGAGAAGTAAATGGCATTTAAAACACATAAATTAACTATAAATATTAATGCATGCAAAATACACAATATTTGCAGTGCGACCGCTTCTGGTGGAAATCAGTTTTAACAACCAACCCATGTCGGCTGACCGAAAATACGAGATTGAGTGCCAGGCCATTGGATCGAGGCCACCGGCTAAGATAACCTGGTGGATGGGCAATTTGGAGATGCACGGGCACAGTCAGAAGGTGAGTGAGCCAGGATATGCTATAAATGAAGTACTAAAGCAACTTTCTTTGCAGGTCTCTGAGGATGGCAATGCCAGCACCTCCGTGCTGTCCATAACCCCCACGCGAGAGGATCACGGCAAGGCTTTGTCCTGCCGCGCCACCAATGAGCTGGTGCGCAATGGCATCCGCGAGACGGCCATGAAACTGAACGTATTCTGTAAGTAACACTTGGGTTAACTTTTCAGTTAAAACTATCTATAATTCTATATAAAACTTGCATGCTAAAAAAACTCGACATAATTTCAACACTTTTCAGAGGAGAAAGAAAACATATTCGACTCGATCAAGTCCTGCTTTTGCATATGTCACAGTCGAGGCCACACGCCTGTAGCCATTTCCACTTGCTATATCCATCGATTTTGGAAAATGGTTTTTTGTTTTTTTTCCATTCAAATTCATGGGCTAACCCAACTCAAGTTGCGGGGGAAGTCAACCTATGGCTTGTATTTCTTGCTGTTGCTCCTTTCCCTTTCAAATAATTACACGCATGCTGAGCACGAGCTTTGTTTGCGGCTTGCTGTAGCATTGGGGTAGTGAAAGGGAGAAAGAGAAGGAAGGGATGATGGGTGGCACAACTCGCGCGAATGCCATAAATAGCGACTGGGCGCTTATCGCCCATGTCCCCGGAATCGATACTGATTTGCATATAAATTTCGTAGACATGAGTTGGCTTTCCTTTCCCTGTCCCGGCCTTCCTTTTCCCTCTTTCTCTCTCTCTCTCTCTCTCTCTCTCTCTCTTGCTCTACTTCTCATTTCCATTGCCTCATTCTCATTTCGCCATTCTGCACTTTCCTCGCTCGAATGTCAAGCGTCTGTTTTATGCGACAAGGCAAAGTTTTCTTAAAAAATTGCTGCGCTCAAATATTAAAAAGGCGACTCCTGCTCCATGTGCTTGGCGCTCTCTGCACTCTTAAGCTGCGAAACTTTGACCCAACACACACATGCCTGCACTTGTGTGTGTGTGTGCAGCTCCTTTATGTTTCAATAGTCTCAGGAAATTTCGCAACGTTGTCGCCGTCGTTGTCGTTGTCGTTGGGCAAACAGTTGGCACGTCTATTATCTAAGAGTTTGGCGCATCTTCCTGCTACTGCTTCCCCCCTTCTTCTGCTCCCCCTTTCTCCCCCTCCTTTGCCATGGCAACGTTCACTCCTTTCAGCAAGGCATCTTCAAGTAACTGCCAGCTGAAAGCGACGGCAGCTGCCTGTGCGTATTCGCATTCAGTTTTAAGCGCTTGTCTTGCTGATATAAAAATTGGATAACAATTTCAATTTCCACGCTCATTTACATGTTTATAGCGTGTTTAAAATATTCCCCCATCCCCCTTTTCACTGCTTGTTTCCTCTCTGAGATTTTCACGGAAATTTTGTGTCTTCTTTAGGGACTTTGAAAAGCTAACTGCACTTTGGCACTGCAAATGGGGAGAAACCAATAATTGCCTTCATTCTTTGACGTTTGTCATAAAAAGAATGAAATTAATTTCATAAATTTTATGTGCTTAAACATTAAGCCACTTCCGCATTAAAAACAATAAAAAATTGTCATAATTCGCAGCGGGAAGTGAGGATAGAATGAGGGAGAGCCCGAGCGGGTCACGTTGCTGTGGCTTAGATGCTAAGAGATAAACGTAAAGTCATTAGAGAGAGATAGAAAGAGAGTGTGCGAGAGATGAGCGCATTAAAAATTCGAAAACTTTTCACATATGCTCATATATCGAGTAAAATTTGCACTAACTAGTAAACTTTTTTAATCTGAATTGGCCAAGCAGAAATAGTTGGCTATGTGTGTGTGCTGCCAGGCCACATTATGCTTACCAACGCATTTATTTCCCGTTTATAGAAATTATTTCAAAAACTATTTGCCCCCACACAGAGAGAAAGAGAGAGATAGAGAGAAAGAGAGAACATACACACACGTCTGCCGTACGCAATTAATTTTGCTCTAAGCCAATTTTTCTCAGTTTCCCTTGGCTTGGCTGGGACAGAAATACTTTGCAGTTAATGTAATTTATAGCAGCAGCAACTGCAACAGAGGCAGCCAAGGCTTGTGGAATCAATTTAAGGGCTGCTAACGAGCAGTTGTTAAACTTTTTGCAACAGACAATGACAGGCCCTACACACACAGAGAGATAGAGAGAGAGCTCTCAGTTGGCCAGCTGAATGTGCAACAAAATGTGGCAGTGGCATTCAAAAGTCGTTACGTTAAGCTGCAGCTATGGGTTTCGGGTTCGCTTTGCTTTCTTTCAAGAGTCCGCACACACAGTCGGACTCGCACTCCCTCTCTCTCTCTCTCTCTCTCTGTGTGTGTGTGTGTGCCATAAAATGCATTAGCCAAGCAAAGTTAGCCATTTTGGCAGCTGACCAGCTTGGCCAGTGACAGTTATTACCACTTAAGCCCATCTAACCGCAACAGTGTATGGCCAGAACCAACGACTCCAGGCACAGAGCAGGCCACTTTCCACTCGCCACTCTCCTTACAGTCGCAGTTAAAAGTCTATGTGCGCTGTCATTGTAGATCTGGGACGGGGGCGGAGCGGGGCTGCTGCTGCTGCGAACTCGGCTTAAAGTCAACGTTAATGAACTTGTTGAGTAGCAGCGACGACGTTGGCAGCGTCGCAGGCCTTTAAATTATGGAAACAACTTTGCCTTGGCGTTTTGTTCTTCCCCCCCTCCCACCTCCCACCTCCTTGGCTGCTTCGTTTGCCTCGTTTTTGCTTTGAGCTTTGGCGATTTTCATTTTCATTAACAAGTCTTTGCGAAAGAACGAAATCGGCTTAAGGAAACTTGTTTATAAAACGTGGCGAAAAATAACAGTCAGCAGAACAGAGACTCGAGAACAAAACTACAGGCAGCAGCAGCAGCAGCAGCAACAACAAAGGCAAACAACAACAACAACAATAGAAGAAATGCGCAAGAAAAATGACAAACCGCTTGGCAAGAAAGGTAGCAGCAGCAGAGGAAGAAGAAGCAGAAGAAGAAGCGACACTAATCACAGATGAGCGCGGATTAACCCCATTTCTCTTTCTCCTTCTCTTATTCTTTCTCGCTTACTCTTTTATTTGGCCCAGGCACTAGGGCTAGGCAACAAATTGCACTTGATGGCTAAGATGGCCAAGTCCAAGAACAGTGCCAGCTCATAAGAAACTACACAAGGCACACACAAACACACACACACAGACACACACATAGACAGACATGCTATACAAATGCGTTTACTGACTTGTAGCCTTTGTTTTTTCATTCGCATTTTGCAGTCATTCCCACCTTACAACTGGACCTGGGCTCCAATCTGAATCCGGAGGATATCGAGGAAGGCGATGATGTTTATTTCGAGTGTAAAGTGCATGCAAATCCCGCCGCTTATAAAGTTGTCTGGAAGCACAATGTAAGTAAAGAGCGAAAGGCAAAAAAGAACAAAAGATTTATGGGGATTTATTGAGTGGATATATCTATGTGTGTGTGTGTGAGAGAAAGGGGCATGGCACGTGCAAACTAACTGAAATTGTTGCATAAATATGTTGCATGTTTTATTCACAAGCTCAAGCTGCACATAAGATATCAGTTTACATTCAGCAAGCCACACGGACTTGACCTTCTGACCTTACTGCCGCTAATTCCCCAAGGCAGTTGGTGTGTGTGTGCGGTGTGTGTGTGTGTGTGTGTGTGTGTGTGTAGCTGCTCGTCTGGGGCCACTAAATTATGATGTAGCCGAAATGAAGTGCTCGTTTTTACTGAATTATTGGGCAATTATTTTAAGGCAATTGAGTCAAGTGGCCAACGTGGTCGATGGCAGAAGTTTGCATGGCAAATCATTTGTTTATTAGTTCTGCAGCGCACACACACACACACACGCACACACGAACACACGCACAAAAACTTTGGCCAGACTTGCATAAACAAAACATAAGATACAACAACAAGAAAGGGAAGAGCAGGCTAATAAATGTTATTCAATGCGCAAGGGGCAGGAAAAAGATGATGAAGTGAAGGAGGAGTTAGAAGAGTAAGAAGCAGAGCGAGTGTATGAATAATACGAATGCTAATTGAATTCATTAGGAGCCCAAGCAGCAGGCAGAAGAAGCCGGCAACGATAACAGAGCTAAGTACAAGCGCAAACAATAAGCTAAGCAACAACGACAACAAGAACGACGACAAAGAGGACGACGACGACAACAGCAAGCAAAACATAACTTTGGCAAATGATTATAATGAATAAACAGCAACAGCAACAACAACAGCAACAACAACAACGGCAGGCGGAAACTTGAAGGCAGCCAAAAAGTTTTCAAGCGCCTTTGAGTAGGCAATACTAAAGAACTACAAAGCACTTCATAAAAGAGCGAAAGAGAGGGGGAAACAGAGAGAGAAAGAGAGAGAGAGGGGGGGGACAGACAGATCTGAATAAATAAACAATAATTTGTAAAGAGCGTCGGCTAAGTACAAATCAATAAAACGCTTACAGCAAAAACAAAACCACTAAAGCAGCTTACCAGGCACAACGACAGTGTGTGCAAAAAGTTAATCAATGCAATACAAGTGAGACGAGGAAGAGGGCCCGAAATTCAATGTTAAATGCAAATGAACTGAAAATAGACAACAACAAGGGGCACACAGAGCGTATGTGTGTGTGTATGTGTGTGTGTTGGTGTGCAGCTCATGTCCGTGTTGACGGGCTAACAAGAAACTAGAGACAGTTAGCTCAGTTAGTTAGTTGCCAGCAATTGTCGGCTTTCATTTGCCTTGCTCGACGTCATAACAATAAAAGTTCAGTGCAAGGCAAAAAAGAGGCAAGTGAAATGGCAACAAAACGAGCGAGATAGAGAGAGAGAGAGCGAGCGAGATAGGCGTGTTGTGTGTGCGGCACACATGGCGTATGCGTAATGAGTTCAAGGCTAAACAGCAAATTGCGTTTGTTTTACGCAAGCAAAAAGCATTACTCAAGGCACAAAGCCAAGTCAACTGTGTATCTGTGTGTGAGGCGTTCATTACAAGTCAATTGTTAATTGGCAACAGCAACAACAACGGCAACAACAGCAAGGGCAACAAAGAGACTTTTGTATGCAAGTCGAAATGCAATTAAAAGTCAAATTGAATTAAATAAACTTTTGTGTTGCGTAACTGCCTGACTGACTGAGTGACTGGCGATGGTTGACGCTTCACTGCCGCCACCTCGACTAGATTAATTGTGCAACCCAATCCGTAACCCCCTTCCCCTCTCCCTATCCCCTATCCAACACTGAATGCAATTCATTTAATTGAGAGCAAAGCCTGCGCAACCACAAGTTTATTTTGCACAGTGTAAGCTGTGAAATTGCTGTGGCTACGATATAAGTTCAAATGTACCGCAACATAGCAATCAAAATGTGCGTGTGTGCGTGCCGGCATGATGCACGTGTGTATGTATGTGTGTAAACAATGACAAGGACATGGCGACGCCTTTGTCTCTCTGCCAGTTATTATTCAATTATGCATGCCGACAATTAACGACGAGCAGGCAAATTAAATTAACAATTAGTTTTATTAAACTTGCAGACGCACACACACACACGCACACGCACGCACAAAACTTTTGTGTGTGTATGTGTGTGTGTGTGGTAAACTTTTGCATGCTCATTAAGAGGCAAAAGGAGCTGCTGGCGCAACTTTGATGAAAGACGCAGCCAGAGCAACCGCAGCCAAGAGGGTAAAAAGCAAATCGACTCTGAATGCTGCTGGCAGGCAAAACTTGTCTATGTGTGTGCGTGTGTGTGCGCGCGTGTGTGTGTGTGCCTGAGAAATAGCAAACATAAACGGAAAGCACAAAATTTGATTAGCAAAGCAGGCGCAGCGCACTTTGTTCGATTCCAGTTTTTGCCCCCAAATTCAACTTCAACTCGAAGTTCCACTTGAACTGGGCAGGAAATACGTGAACAAATGTTTCGCTGTTGGCAATCAGACAGGCAGTTACATAAATGGTCAACACTAATTTGGCACTAGAAGAGAGAGAGAGGGAGAGGCAGAGAGAAAGAGAGAGAGGGAGACGGGGCGGGCAAAGAAAACATGTCAAGGCGCTGCAGACAGACAAACAAAAAACAAAATGGCAAGTCATACAATGTGCGCCATTAGCATTGAGCGTGGGCGCAGTGCGGAGGCTGGGGTGCGAGGGACACTCAAAGGGTTGCTGTGCGCGCAACGAGGTGTTGTTGTTGGCGCCGCTTGGAAAACCCACAGCGGAAAAGCTGCAGCGGATGTGCCTTCAACTATTGAAATAATCCTACAGTGCGACCCAACTGAGGCGGAAACCATTTCAGCTTTGCTCTGCTTCTTCTCCTCCTCCCCCTCTCCCTTTCTTTCTCTTATATATTTACTTTTACTTTTACATTGTTTTTTTTTTTTTTTTTTTTTTTCTGGCGTTTTTGTATGTGACAACCTTGAACTTTATTTACTTTTGTGCGCCTGGCGACAGTTTTATTTGTTTTATGTCAACAAGGCAGGCAGCAACGCAGCGCAGGCAACGCGCTGATAAACCGCCCCAGGTTGCCCAGCTCGGTAAATGGCTGGCAACATTTTGGGGCTATTTAGTTAAACCCTTCGGGAGTTAAGGCTCTGCGGAGCAGCGGGGGCCGCAGCAGCAGCAGCCCGTGTCAAGGACAGTTGCAGCAGCGACGCGGCTTGGCTTTAAAATGCGCTCATTAGTTGAGTGGAATGTGTGGAATTTGCAGACATCGACAGCAACTCAAATGATAAGCAAAGCAAGGCGAATGATTGTTGAACTACTGTTGCATACTTGCGTGAGGCACTGTGTTGCGCAGGACTTGTCTGTAGGCCAACAGCTGTGGCCCAATTCGCACAGCGAAGGAAGGCAACACTATTGCCAACTTGTTATACCCTACGAGCATTGAAAAAGATAAGAAAAGGGTGTATTAAGTTTGTGCACATGTATGTAACAGCCTTGAGGAGGCGTGGCAGACCCTATAAAGTATATATATGCTTGCTCAAAAACATTAGCCGAATCAATTGAGCCATAATCGTCTGTACGTCTACTTGTTCATCTATCTGTCTGTATGAACACACAGATCTCAGCTATTATAATAGCTAGAGACACCAAATTTTGCATGAAGACTTTTGTATTTTGTCTGCTTGACATGCGTATATAAAATTTTGGATGCAACTCCCACTGCCTATGGAAATCGTTAAATACATTTTTGAATTTTGTTTATAAAGAAAGTAAAAGAGTTAAAACTTTCTACCTTGAAGTACGTATACTTTATATACACCTATATTGTCTTTTGTCCTTTTCTTGTTGAAAACTTGACCGCAGGGTATCTTACTGCCGGTGCATGCTCGTCTGTAGCTATTCGTTACATGTTGTGTTGTTGCTGTTGCATTGTTGCCTCTTCTTATTGTTTATTTGCACATATTCTCCAATGTATTGTGCGCGCATTCGCATTCGCACTTATGTTTGTATTTGTATTTGTATTTATACTTTTACTCATAGCCGCACTCATACCCCTACTCACCGTCCGCACTCATAGCCTCAGCACTCATATTCATTCTTGGGCAATGTGTGCTAAGGTCGCAGCGGCTTTGTTTGACGCCCGCATTGTTGTTTTGCCATTTGACTTTTGTCGACAATTTACACACATTTTATTTATTTCAATATTGTTGCTTTGCCCTCGTTGTTGTTGTTGTTGCTTTTGTTTCTGTGTTGTTGTTGTTGTTGCTGCTTAGAAGTGAGAATTTGTTGTGCTGCTAAATGGCACAGGGCTCTGGGGAAATGTGTCAAAATTCAGTCGCTTGGCCGGTGCGCCCTGGAAGCGACTGGAAAGGCTCAGCCCCGCATATTCCCTGGCTCACATAGAGGTCAAGTGTCCCTATGTGTGTGTGTGTGTGTGTGTGTGTGTGTGTGAGGTAGAGCGCGCATGGACTTTAAGTAAATATTGGCTGATTTGCAGTTATTTATTCCTTTCAATCGCCAATCGCATATGCCCAGCACGTTCGCACGCTGCTTATGAGCGACGCCATTTTGTAATAAATGAAGGCCTTGTGTGCTGACCTTGCGCCTGCCGGGCAGGTTCACACACACCCACACACACACACTCGCACACACACATACGTGTGTGGAAAATTAAACTCTTGGGCAGCAATTGGAAATGGAATTGATGAATTAGATATGTAACTCAATGCCATCACGTTGCAGCTGAGAATTGAATATGAGTTGAGATACAAATATGTATGTAGTATATTGGGGAAGTATTAAAACACTTCATACAATATTATAGTAAATGGGCTGCAGCACCTGCCAGTGAGGAGGCTCAGTGCGTAAGCCGCTTAGGGCGATGCGCATTCGAAGTGTTTGCTACGCATATCAAATCGCACTAATTGGCCTCAGATAAGATGTCAATACTTGTGCAGGCGTGCGTGTGTGTGCATGTGTGTGTGTGTGTGTGAACATAATTCGCTAACAAAAGCAAAGGCTCATTAGGCCAGGAGCAAGAGATTTGTAAAAGCCAAGGCAGACAATGTGCATATGACTTAGGCTAATTACGCGAGTTCGTACACCTTCTCTTACTAATTCCCATTCTCCGCCTTCTTTTCTGCCACTTGCAGCATCAAATCATTCAGCACAATCAACGTGCCGGCGTCATTGTAAGCAGCGGAGATCTGGCACTGCAGGGGATCACACGTCACCAGGCCGGAAACTACACGTGCACCGCTTCGAACGTCGAGGGCGATGGCGACTCCAACATTGTGGAGCTCAAAGTGATGTGTAAGTACTGCGTGTTTATTTCTGCACTTTTATGGCGGAAAGGGGGAGGAGGGTTGGTTTTAAGCACAAAAGAAACTTATGCGCAACACGCTGCGTATGCGCAACATTTTAAGCTGTCGATTTGCATGGCCCGTAGCCATTAGGAAACATTCGGAATTCTTCCTTTCGCTCTAAAATGGCAAACTGACTTTTAAATCGCATATTGTTTTGCTGCAACTACAGCCACGCCCCCCCATTCCCGCCCCCACTCTAGGCACTGCTTAGGCTTTTGTGAGCACCTTTGACACACAAAAGGAAGCCTTATTGAGTGGTCGAGTGAAGGAGGAGGAGGAGCAGAGCCTGTGCAGTTTATTGGGTACACGCCCCCATTATTGTGTGCCGCCTATTGTTAGAGCACCCACTCTCTCCATCTCCATCTCCCTCTCTCTCCTCTCTCTTTCATTCTTTCTCTTTGTGTGCCACAAGTGAAGGCTGAAAACTTGCAGAAACGAGTCCAGCTGAGCTGCTGCCCTGCTGCGTCCTGGCCAGCTACTGCGGCAGGGCTTCCTTTGCTCGCCTTTTGTTGAGAGCTGCGCACTTTCTTTTCTTCACTGAACGCATTTCCGCTTGCCTCTCTTTAATGACCATTCAACCGGGAGAAAAAAGACGAGGTTTATTCATTTCAAGTGCTGCAGATTCCGATGATGATCTTTACTACTAAAATCTTACGCTCAATTTGCTGCTTGCTGTTAATTACAATCGCTGCTGTTGTTTTGCTCCCCTTTTTTTTTAGTTGTCCTTTCTACGTTTATTTCCTGTGTCATTTCCCTTGCTCCACCCCCCGCATCGACTCCCCTTGATGCTGTGTGGGTGTCGTTGTAACCAGCTTTTTCACAGCTTCAGCTTTTAGCTGTTTTTCCCTTGCTGCGTTGCCTTTGTTTTTATGCTACACTTCCGGTTCCGCCTCACTATGCTTGCTGTGTGGAGTTTTTCGTCACTTGCCATGTGGCCAGAACTGTAGCACCTCCTCCCTTTCCAACTTCCTCTACTGGGTTGGAAAATTTGCTTAGCATTTGCTCGGCCCGTTGCCATTTGCCCATCGAAAGTTGACAAATCGTGCACAATGCACAATAAATTCTCACCAAATGAAGTTGCAGCTGGTGCAGATTTGCCTCTGTCTCTGTCTCTGGCGCTGGTGCTGGAGGATTAGAAGAAATTGAATTGAATTTTGCCGGACTAAAAGTTTCGCTTTGTTCCGTTTCGTTGTTGTTGTTGCCTCGCAAGTTTTTCTTTCACTTAACGTTTGGTCAATGTTTTTCAGCAGCTTTTGCTTTGCTCTGGTTTTGTTGCTGTTTGGTAGTCTGTTTAGTTAGTTGCTCGAATGGGCAGCGAGGCAGCTCGCATGCGGCTTTGCGGCCTGGCAGGACTCTTTCGTTTCCCTCTATCTTTCAGTACCTTTTGCTGGCAAAGTTTCCTACTTAAGATTTAAGTGCGGTTGCTGAGCTTCGGCACGGCATGGCACGGCACGGCACGGCACGACATGCAAAAACAAAAACGCAAGCCTGAAGCAGAGAAGCTGCACTCGAATGTGAATGGGTAGGGAGTTGGGAATGGAATTGGGGTTAGGATTGGGACTGGCACTGCTGCTGGGGCTTTATTGCATTAAGTTTGCCCAAGCAATGCGATTATTGATTTGCTGCTGCCCGTCGCTGCAGTTGCGAACAGCAAAATGCACTCGAAATATCAAAAGTTTCTAACTTCTGCTCGCTCTCTCATCTTATCTCTCTCTCTCTCGCAGATAAACCAATTTGCCGGCCCGATCAAAAGAAAATCTATGGCGTAGCTCGCAGCGAAGCGGCCGAAATCGTTTGCGAAGTGGATGCTTTTCCTCCGCCAGAGAACTTCAAGTGGTCCTTCAACAACACCGCCGAAACCTTCGATATGCCGCAAAGCGGCTTCCGTCCCCACTCGGCGCAGGGCTCCACGCTCACCTACACCCCCGTCAAGGTAAGTACAGCTTATGTATCTCTCTCTTTCTCTCTCTCTATCCCCCTTTCAGCTTGTCTATAAAATTGATATTTACGTGACCTAATTGAAAGAGCTCGTGGCTGACGGCGGAGGCTCGCAAACTACACACGGGCTTAAATGCTAAATATGGGAACAATCCACATGACAGGTGTGCGAGTGTGTGTGTGTGTGTGTGTGTGTGTGTGTGTTTTGCGGTTATGTGCAGGAAGGGGTAGGGGTGGCGGTGGCATCGCTGTGGGCGTTGGCTTTGAGGGATTTTCGGCTGGCATTACATTTTCATTTCATGTTTTTGAAGTGAAATTGTTATTGACACATTTGACATTTGGCCAAATGGCAGCAGGCAGGTGGAAAGGCAGGCCAAACTCAGCCGGCAGCTCTCGATTAAATGGCAAAATTTTAATTAATAGGCAACCGTTTTGTTGTTGCTGCTGCTGTTGTTGTTGTTGGTTTATTGTGGCTCGTGTGCGTGTCACATTGTCAAACAAAATGTAAAACCAACATTGGTAGACAAAAAGGCCAAATGGAAGGAGGCAGGCGCATATAGCAGACACACACTCTCTCACTCCCCTCCCCTAGCTGCCCTTGGCTGGCAACCGTTTTTAATTAAAAATTCTATTAGTAGCGCGTTCTAATTAAAAAAGAAAAAAACAACAATAAGATAAGAAGAGTGAGGAGGGAGTAGCTAACTAACTAGTTGACTGTTTAGTTAATAATAAAATCCAGTGGAAAATGCCATTGACTTTAATGCCGCGTCTCATGCGTTGCTTTCCCTACTAAAACCCATTTGGGGTACAATTGCTAGCCCTTCTCTCCCCCCTTCCCCCTTCTGCTGTCAATTGGCAAACGGTTTGTGCGCAAATTGCCAACGTTATCTTCATCGATATGGCCCAATGCGATTGCCGATTGCCGATTGGCGTTTGCCAAATGCCGATTGCATTGTCGATTGCATTTTAAAGTTTTCAAAACTGGCTTCCTCCCTGCCAATTGACCAGCCAAATTGGCCATCAATGAGGCAGCCTCCATCACACTCACATGCCCAAAACTCCTCGCAACAATGGAAATCATAGGCAATGAATGGAGCAGCCATGAAGCGGATTGGCTCTGCAGTCTGGGCTAGAAACAATTGACTTGCTTGTTTGCCTGAAATGCAACTCAGTTCGTAACTGACCAATTGTGCTGCATATGGGAGTAGGAGTTGAAGTAGAAATCACATTTGAAGCGATAGTTTAATAAATTCTTGAGTAGAAGTAAGTGATAATCTGCGCTGCCTCCACTTCCCTCTCACTCCCTGTGTAGTTTATTGGCCATGAACGCGTTAAAGCTTGGTCAGCGACTGCTGTGACCCAGTTCAGTGTGTTATTGGAACCCTTCTCCCACATACGTCCACTCACACAAGCCTGCACCACATACAAACATTATTTCAGTGGTTTCCATTCGAGCTGCATTCACGTTCCACTTGTCAAAAGAAAATGTTGCTAGTCAAACGGCATTCAAATGAGTTCCGTTCACAAACAGTCTCCCGGCTTTGATTGATCACACACAGACACTCACACACACCCACACATACGCTCACTCAATGCATGTTTGTGTGAGTCACATACACACACACATAAATCATTTGGCTCAATTGAATATGAAAAATCCCTTCCGTTCTCTTGTCATATATGCTGTTTCCGGCTGCCGCAGTCCCAGCTCAAGCGACATCCGCCTGCTTCCGCCCACGCCTTCGCCCCGTCGCCCTTTTTGCACTGGATTTCTCCTTAATTCCTGCTTTCACCATTTTTTGTCGCATGTGACTCGCTTCAAAGGGGGCTCATTAATTTTTGCTGCACGCTTTAGCTTCAGTCTCGACCTCTTGCGCAGCATCTCTAATACCTTAGCATATCTATACATATATGTTCTTGAGCAGCATAGCTAGTTGAACCGATATTGTATTGCAAAGTTTTATTTTAAGTTCCAATTTTTAAAATGTAGAGCAAAATGACACCCCTTAACATTTTTCAAAAACAGATTTAAATACCTTTTAGTAAGTTCCCAACAATCTTTCATATCTTTTGTTACCATTTACTCCAGCCCCAATTGATGCAGAATGATGTCACAAGCAGCAAGGGTAAAGCAACTTTGGCTTGTGGAACGTAAGCTCTTCTACACTCCACATGCTTTGCTTTGCTCTTGCTAGACATTTTTCTCGACTGCATACGAGTTCGCACACACACACAGAGGCATGCAAGGCCACACACATACGATCTCGAAGATAGCGAGCACAAATGTCGAAAATTTCGCATAGCATGTTGCCCCGAAAAACTCATTAAAACGTCAGTGAAGCGTTAAAATTTTAATTAAAATACATAAATAATATCATTTATGTTCGGGCTGTCAGCACTAAGCAAGAGAATGCAGCAGCAATGCAACTGCGAAGCAAGAACAAAAAAAAGAAATGGTTGTGAAAAGTCACAGACAGAGCCTTAAAGCAAACATCGAGAGTGTGTGTGTGTGTGCGTATGTATCTGTGTCTCTTCGTCCCTGTTACTGCCAATTTCTGCTGGCAAAATTCAAGCATTTGTTATCGTTTGCCTGCCTCTAGGATCGGGCATAGCTCGACAACTGCAATAATATTTGCGCACAGTTGAGGGAGGCAACATTAAAATAATATAAACAACTGAAAATAATGATAATAAATATTTGGGCATACATTTTTAGCACACACACACAACCACGCACACCTTGTTGCTACAGTTGCTGCTGCTGTAAATTTATTAAGATTCTTCAAGAGTTGCAGTTGGGGTTGTTGCTTTTTAGCATGCACTGTCTGCATGGCAAAATTTATTATGACTTAAATGCAACTATTTTCCCCAGGTGTGTGTGTGTGTGTGTGCCACTCGCCTGTGGTTACAGTCAGACAGAAAAATGAGCACAGGCAGACAGACAGGAAAAGAGCTGCGGAGGGGGAGGGAGGTAGACACTTTTGTGTAGGTGTTGATGCGCAGTGTTGGCAGCTGCCAAGTTGCCGCCTTTGTGACAACACTTTGCTAAATACACTACTATATGCTATATGCCACAGTATGTGTACCTGTATGTGTGTGTGTGTGCATTTTCATTTTCATAAATTTGTCATAAATTTGCATAAATACCTTGGCTGCACTTGACACGAAGCATACTTAACTATTGAATAACTGAGTGTCAACTGGACGAATGCGAATCAACACCTTCTGCTATAGGGCAACTATTGTATATATAAATACATGTGTGTATATGTCGCAGTTATTTATGTATCTGAGGTGCCTACGGCTAATCAATTATGAATGCAACAATGATGTTTTTACAAGATGAACTAAAACTTTAAACTTTTGGTAATAACTTGGCTAGCAAATTGAATTGGTAGCTCAGTGACATTTTTATTTAAAAATTAAATAGAGTTACAACATTAACATTAGCTACCAATCTGGGCATACTTTGGCCTAACATTGATTGAATGACTTAACTTATTCTATATGACATTTTGAGTACTTTCTATGCCTATGGCAATGTCCTTGATCTAAACAGCTTTACCAGCTACAGGCTACAAATTTGACTTGAAGGTTTCTCTATAGCACACATGCTTAAAGTTAACCCAAATGGTTTTTTTTTAGCCACGCCCACTTTTTTAATTACCAAATAATTGAAGTTTAAACGAAGAGTATTTTACTGCCAAGCATGCTTCTCTGTAATTTTCTTGACTTCTTTTTTTTTCTGCTGCTCCTTTCTAATTAAAATGTCAAGAGTGTCCGATTTTCTCTTGTGCTAAGTGAGGCATAGTCAGGGTTGCAGTACATGTCGCATGTGAATGATGTGGGGGATGGTAAAAATAAGTGCGCTCGTTCTCTCTGACTGATAAATAGGCTGCAATTTGCGTTGACATTTCGAAGTGAAGTGGAAAAGTACCGAAGAGGGGGAGGGGTGGAAAAGTGGTTTAAATTTTTGATAAGTTCGAGGCATCTAGCGTTGATAAATTGCGCTTATTTTTCCAGCTGTAAATTTCAAAGGTAGGCAGCGCGTACCTATGTGTGTGTATGTGTTTTACGCTTGTGTTTGTGTGTGAAAACAAATCAATCGTCTTGGAATGTTGTTGTGCATTTGACCGTAATATAGTTGGGGGATTTCATTAGCACAACATTTGACACAACACGTGCATAAACGCAGACATACACACAATGGAAAACAATAAGGGAGGCCCGCGGGCATGGCACGATAATATACACACACACACACACACACACACACAGGAAGGTCTTATGGCATGCATTAAAGCCATGTTAACATAGTTTCCTTTTGGCCTCGAGACGGAATGTTGCCCACAAAATGCTTCGTTTGTTTTGCCTGCCTGCCTGCCTGAATGTTTTGGGAAAACTTCTGACCCGCTGCCACAACAGCCGCAGCCGCAGCCGCCACTTACCCACGTCCCCCGCCCCATACTTCCCTCCTGTATTGACACAAAGTTATATTAATGAAGGACTTATTGACAGCTGCGATCAATCAGCCGTAGCTGACAGGCATATTACGCATACGTAGCCAGCCAAAGCTTTAACGGCTTCCCTCGTACCGTGCGTATTTATTTCATTTTATTTTGCTCGATAAATCGAGTCGTCTGTGTCGCGTGGTTACATAATGCACTCTCGCATCATTCATTCTATTGCATATGTTGCCACAATTTACCGAGCGCAATTAGCCAACGTTGTTAATTACTTAAAATACTTAACGGCAATAAATGCGCGAACTGTAATTGAGAATTATCGATATATATTGTGAAAATTATGCTTTGTTCATTGCTTGCAGGAAATGGACTTTGGCACCATCATGTGCTGGGCGGACAACAATGTGGGTCAACAGAAGGAGCCCTGTGTGTTCCATTTGATTGCCGCTGGCAAGCCGGAAGCGCCAACCAATTGCACCGTGGTCAATCAGACGTCGGACTCATTAGAGGTTTATTGCCTTGAAGGTGAGTAGCAATTGCAGTTGCAGTTGCCGTTGCCGTTGCCGTTGCAGCCAATTTGGCAGCTCTTATAATTGGTGATGAGCCAATCAATATGGCTTAAAGGAAGTCGCTACACACATGCATGCATAGGTGCATGGCCACAGCTCAAGCAATGTTCTGCATGGCTAGTTAAATGACCAGAAACAAGTTTCTTTTTGGGTTGGGCCCCTCGACGAGGTGCAGTGCGAGGAGAGAGGAGGAGGCTCGGAGTGAAAAGTGCAAAGTGGAAAGTGGAAATCATGGAACATGTGTACGAGTATGTTGTTTCCTGCAGCGCTTTTCAGACTCATTTAAAATACATGAGCGAACTTAAGTGCACTTTGGCAGCCGGCTATGCGAACTTCCTTCGAGATACACACACACACACACACGGAAACACACACACACCAGACACGCAGAGAGAGAGAGCCGAATAATAAAAATGCAATGAAAGCATAAAACTAGAAAGGCAACACGCTGTGAAATATATCAGCTACACACACTCCCTCAACTACATCCTCCCATCTGCTCCTCCTACTCCTCTTAGTGGTCTTTCTCTCTTTGTGAACTTGTGCTGGCCAAGCAGAACGAAACTGTTGAGCGAAACTCTTTAAAGAGCATGCAAAGAGAGTGTCTAAATGGCGAATATACATAAATAAGTGAGAAGCGAAGCCAAAGCAGCAAAATTATGAAGTAGCAGCGGGGCGAAGGAGACACAGTGGGCGCCAGAAGTTAAGCACAAATTTGTACATACAAAATGTTTTGGCTTGTTATGCAACTTGGCCGAACGGGCGAAACTGAAACAGAAGCTGCAAACAGAAACTGGAAACAGAAACGAGAAACGAGAAACGAGGCGAAACTTTAAATACAAATTCAATTCGCATATTTTATGCGTTACGGAAATGCAAAGGCGACGGGCAGGCAAAGCGCAAAATAAGCAGCACAAATTGTTCCGACAGTCGACAGGGCCAAGCAACAGAGAGAGAGAGAACGTTAGAGAGAGAGCGGGAGAGAGTTCAAAGTTCAGTTGCAGTGAGCATATTAGCAGCGAGTCGACAGTTGCCAGGCGACAGTCGACAGACGGCCAGACAGTTGCAGCTGGAAATGTCCTCGCAAATTGCCGCTGCAAGAGCTGAGTTTATGCTGCATTTATGTAGCCCTCGAAACACTCTCGAGTGCAAAGCAAAGCCAGACGGGGGAGATAGGGCAGGCAGGGAGTGCGAGTGCGAGTGCGAGTGCGTCGCGAAGGAAGCTCAAGCAGAAGCTGAAGCTGAAGAAGTTGCATAACGAGGCTGAGCTGAAAGTGCAACAAAAGCGCATAATAACTGCATATTTGATGGCGCATTACGAGCTCCTCTGTCTCGTGTATCAGGCGTTAGCTGAGCTGCCTCCCATTTGCCATGGGGTATATGAAGCCAGCGCAGCGCAGAAAGAAGTGAAGCAGTGCCACGCCCAACATGTTGCTTAGAGGGAAATATTTTAAAAATAATATACAAAATAAATTATTAGGCAATTCTTTCACATAGAGTTCAAATAGAAATATAAAGTAGAGAAATGAAATATTTTAAAATTATTTAATAAATCAAATTATAACCCAATTTTTAGAATTTGTGTAGAGTGTTGTGTACACCACTTTTCAGGCTTGCCTTTTATACTTGCAAAATATTTTTAAAATGTATTTTATGCACTTATTTTAATACTTAATTTAATACGAAACTTGGTTACGCATACGCCCTGTTACCATGTTTAAAGCTTTAAGCTGCTCTTAACCATTTTTATGTACGTTGCAGCAGCATCTCTCCCCGCATCCCGGCTAATTTAGTGGCTGCACATTATTATCATAGTCATCAGCATCATTAAAACTTTAGCGCAACTCGCTGGGCGAAGCAAAAGACGCACAGGCGAAGGCTGTGGCAGGAAATGGGACAGGGGGCGGGAGCAAGGGCGGGCGCAGAGGCGCGGCCAGAAAGCGATACTTTTTATATTGCATTTTACGTGAAGGCAAATGACGTGGGGCGTTTGGCAACCCCAGCAGCAGCAGCAAAAAAATAAGTGCAAAATAAAGAAGAAGAAGGAAGGGAGGAGGGGGAAAGGGAGAGGGAGAAAGCGGGCGGCAACCCTATGGCAAGCGCAACCCCAAACTCCTTGGGCTTGGTTTTTATAATAACTCAACTTAAGCTGCGGTCGCTGCACGTTTCGACTTTAATAAGCCAGCACGCAAGTTGGCCAACTTGCCTTGCCGCTCAACGTGCCAAGGACGAAGTGGGGCGCACCAAGGCGAACTTGCTGCGAATTGAATTCAATGCGAGGTGATGCCTCGGCCTCGGCTGCCGCTGCTGGCAGCAAACTTACAGACAACTTGGGGCAACTTGCATGCGTCTGGGCCGTCCCCATTGGACACTTAATTCTTTTCCTCTTTTTCCCCTTTTTACCCTCTCTCTCTCGCTCTCCCTTTCTGCTCCACCCACTGTCTTCTGGTGAAACAAAGCACCGAGCCACCAAACTCATCAAGCGTCGCTTTAATATAATACAATTTCAGTTTATAACGTTTTGCGCGCTGCCTCTGCCTCTGCCTACGTCGCTGCCACCGTCGCTGCCTCTGCTGCTGCCGCTGCTTTATTATTTTTACTCCACTTGCGCAATTTCCATTGTAGCCAGGTCCAAGTAAATAAAATTAACCCATTACAATAAAGTTGCAGTTGTTGTTGTTGTCGTTGCTGCTGCTCCGACTGAGGCAAATTTCATTAGCTAAATGGTTTAAAGTGCGCACAAAATACTTCGGCTATAGCAAAAGAAGCCAGCACCAGCAACAACAATAACAACAACAACATCGACCCCTGGCCACGAGAGCTGGGCAACAACAATGAGGCCCACACAAAGCGCTTTGAAGCAAAGGCGCAGCATATTCTTTTGACTTTATTTCCGTGCAGCCTTTGTCAGCTCAGTACGGGGCAGACTAGCGGCGGGGTCAAGGGGGCAAGGGGCGGCCGGCAACAACAAAGGCCGGCCAAATAAGCCAACAATGCCAGCTAAATTCATCGCAACATATAAAACATTTTACACAACAATTTCTCCTGCGGGAGAGTCCCCTGGCACGGCTCAAGTAGTTGTCGGTTCTCGGTTGTCTGCAGAGAGGGGGTGGGTGGGGAGAGGTCGCAACCTTTTGAGCTGCCTGCCGTCTTTATTACAAAATATTTTAACATTTTTCGCAAGTGTTTCGAGCCGACTTTTGTGTCTAGAACCAAGTACCATTTGAGCAGCAGCGGCAGAAGGCCAGCAACAGCAAGTTTATCCGCTTTATTTTCCGGCCAAAGGGTGTGCCACATTTGCAAGTGCGGTAAGGGGTGCTCTCAAGTGGGCGGTCAGTTCTTTTGTGGTGTTATTAAATGGTATTTAAAATGTAGCTTTAAATTACTTAGACTACTCTCTCTCTCGGTGACTTGGGTTGCTTGGGCAAATGCGGAAAAACGGGAAGGGGAAATTAGCTAGAAGCACCCTTTAATCATTAAGCGACACTGCAACTATTATGTGTCAAATGTTTATTATTTAAATACTCACATGTACAATGGGTAAAATGTCCTCTAGGATCTGCTCTTTTACTTGCTTCTTTTCCCTGCGTAAATCGAGTCAAACTTGCTAATCAAAATCCTTTAGTAATCTGGCAACGCCAAAGTCACTGTTTACTTTTAAGTATTTTTGTAATTCACGTGCAAATATTTTTATTAGTTATCGATAACTTGATGAACGTTGTGCAGCGATCAATTGGACAATTTTTGCATCTGCGCTGCTTTTCATAAAAATGTTAATAACAAATACAGACAATGGGAAGCATCTTATTTAAATTATATGTGTGCAAACTAGTCTCTCTTAACACTAAATAACTTTTGACATGAACAATATTTCTAACTGCGTTTCTTATTGCAGGTTTCGATGGCGGCATGCGTCAATGGTTCCTGATGGAAATCTACGATCAGAACAGCGGCATTCTCCAGGCAAACATTAGTGCCAAGTTTGCCATGTTCAGTGTAACGGGACTGGATGCAGGTCACCTATTCCGCATCTACATCTATGCGGCAAATGGACGCGGACGCAGTGAAGCCACGGCAGTCGACGGATACACCCTTAAAGCCGCTGAAAAGCAAACCGGTAAGTGATCATAGCACAAAGGGAACCCCAAGTTATTCCCACTCCCACAGCATGTCAATTTATATACACATTTCTTTTTTGTCAGTGTAGACAGAGTTGCGAAATGGCAATGTTACGTGGGGCAGTTTGCAAAGACTTGTGAATTTTTAATGCATTTTTATGTGGCGCGTGCGTTTTTCGTTTATGAATTTTTTATGTTAATGTTTTCGGTACTCATAAATACTTATCGAGCGCGAAAGAGAGGGGAGTCTTCATAACTTTGCAAGGCTTTTTAAGTGCAGCAAAGTGGGGAGCCTGCGAATTGGTGTCGTTGTAGGCAGTGCCGCCCCTCCCCATTCTCCTTCTGCTTGAGTATTATGTCGCCTCTCAATTTAATTACGCTAAACTGTGCAATGAATTGTAAATTCGTCGAATAACTTTGCCTGGCTACGAAAAGAAAGAATAAATTTTGAAATAAAGAAAAATTATGCAAGCATCAAAGTAGCGTAAGAAATTATATAAAATGATTAGCATTAATGAATTGTCTTCAGGAGCCTCTTCCGGTCTGCAACTCAGGCACGGGTCGGGGAGAAAATGGCGCGCAAAGGCAAATTGTAATACTAATTAGCCGATGCAAAATGCCGTAAAGCAAAGTTTAGAAGAGTTTTCCTTTTCGCCTTGCCAAGAGTCGACTCGAGGGTTGTCCGACACACAGGCAGACAGACAGACAGACACATTTTTCGGGTAAACAACTTGAGCCGTCAATTTAATTTTTCAAAAAGTCACAGCGTAACAAAAGTGCCAAGAAAACGAGAGGCGAAAGAGGAAGCAATGACAAGCTAAAATGCAAGAGAACGAAGTGTAAATACGCTTACAGCAGTTTGGCTTATACCTGCAAAGGGAGGAGCAGTTTTAGAAAAATTCTTATTGCATTTGTTTTGGACACACTTAATTTTTATAAATTTAAGTTTGCCTGCCTTAGGTTTGTATGCAACCTAAAGTATCTTAGGCCAATATACCCTGCCTTTAGGCAGCGTATCTGAAATTAGCATCCAGTCATTATTCATGACCAACTCTCTGGGTCGTTGCCTGACGCTTTCGTCTAATTGAGCATGAAAATACTTAAAAAAAAAAAAAAAGGAAAAGAAGGTTAAGGAAAGGTTTTATGCAGTTTAATTTCACTGATTTTCTATGCAATTTAGTCGGCGTGCTTTGACTTTAACTACTAATTAAATATGTAATACTATTACCTACTTAGCCAACTAAACTAACCAAGTCTCTCTTTTTATTTCACCGTGACAGTTGCACTGACTTCCTACAAGGGCAGCGCTCAGGGCTCGAACAGCTTTGAGCTGACACCGATACTCTCGATTGGCATCTTTGTGGGCATTCTGGTCGCCCTGGTCTGCATTGGCATTGGCACGATCGCGGCGCTGAAGCTGCGCTCCCACAAGCATCCACAGCAGGAGAAATTCCAACATTCGAATGCAAAATTCTCACGTCCGGGCAATCTGCAAATTAAGGACAAAATCTCATTGCCTCTAAGCCACTCCGAGGAGATGTACGACGAGAAGAATCCCGATGTGGTGCCATACAATGAGGGTAAGTGCATTTTCGAATTTTCTGAGATGAATGCTCTGGGTGTGTGTCTGCATCTGTTTGCGAGTAATTCATGGACTTCTGGCGTATGCCTTGAGGACAAGCAGAAGTGAATATATGTGAAAGGGGAAGGTGGAGTGGAAAGAGGTGTGCCTGCATTTTTGCAGCCCGTGTTGAAATATTTAAACGACAGCTAATTGCTGCCTTTGGTATGTTTGTTTGCTCACATGTCTGCAGTCGAGTGGCTTGGCTTTTCTTTCTCCCCCTCCTACCTCTCTTTCTGCCTCTTTCTCTGCCACCCCCTACACTCTGCTTGAAGTCTGCGCAGATTGCGCCCACTGCACGTTTTGCTTGATTAATGGCAATCAAGAAATCAGGAGCAGCTCAGAGCACACAGCGCTCGGTGCGCCGCTCAACAATTTAATCAATTTTCTTAACGTAAAGCAATTTCATGGCAAAGCCCAGCGAAAGGCGAAAAGAAAATTGACCGTTTCGCCCCGAAAATTACCAAACAGATATTGCTGAGGCAGGGCGGGAGCCGTAGCGGGGTTCGGGGCACGACGAACAGACTCAACCGAGGCGAGCCGAAAAACTTTTGCCAAGCTACTTAATAACAACAAACTGAAACTTTTCACTAAACTAACATTATCTCTTTCCTTCTCTCTCTCTCTCGTACTCTTTCTCTCTGATTCATTCTATGTATTCCTGTGCCCTTGCCTCAATTTAGTTGATGGAGAATATAAACAAAAATCAGCAACACAAACGCCATCGGGACATCTTTCAACAACCAGCGAGGTGGAAATCAGCTGCAAACCTGGTTCCACAGTCGGCGTCGGCGCAAGCGGCGGAGTTGCCGTTGGCGCCAGCAGCTCCATGGATAGCGGCGCCTACCAGAGCAGCAAGGTAAGTTACAACGACGAGACCCCGAACGAACTGTCAAGCCAAAAAGTTTTGCGAAACTTTCGTTACAACTTAATGACTGTAAATACTTTGCAATTGTTGCCAAAAAATTGAATTTCTTCTCCTTTTCTTCCTTCCGTTTTCCTTCCCCGTTTTAGGAGGATGAGCTGCACTATGCGGAACTGTCGTTGGACAGTGCCAAATGCAGCAGCTCCAAGAAGATGCAACCCGGCCAGAGCACAGCTCAGAAACAGCCACAGCAGCAGCAGCAGCAACATACCGTTATGGGCGGCACTCTGCCACACGGGTCCAGCATGCGCAAGCTGCTGCCAAATATTCCTGCAACGGCCACGCTGCAGCGGCATAAGCCAAATGCCGGCGGCCTGCAGCATCCGCATCAGCACGCCCCGCCACCTACCTACGATTATTTCGAGGAGCCCACGATATACGCCCACATCGATGCATACAAGACAAGGGTTGGGGCTGCCTCGGCCTCAATGCAGGTGGACACTGCCACCGGGCAGTCGTTTACGGGCGCGTGCACCTCGTCGCCAGGATCGCAGGGAACACCCTCGACTGTATCGCCGGGCACAGTGCAAATGTATACGCTACCCTCGCATCCGGGTGGCTACCACACGTTGCCGCTCAATCATCAGCAGCACCAACAGTCGCAGCAGCAGCAGCCGCATAATTCAGCCTCCATGATGCAGATGATGCACCAGCAAATGCAACACCATCCAGCAGCAGCAGCAGCTGGCAACATGCCCATGCCGCCCTCCTACCAGCAGCATCAGCAGCAACAGCAGCAGCAGCAGCAACTGACACATGGCCAAATGCTCGTCTCGAGCAACAGCAGCGGGCTCGCCTCGACGGCAGCCATCACCAGTCCGAGCAATTCCCTCTCAGGGCTCTCGGGCGTGGGCAAGTCCTATTCGCGCGAAATAGTCACAGTGCGCACTCCGCTCATGTATTCGCAGCAGGAGAGCTGCGTCTAAGTCAGGTCAGGTCACTCAATCTCAATCTACTCCTGTAAGTAAGTTTTGAGCTCCCGAGGTTCGTATCTAGCATGCTAAGTGTTGCCAAAGCAATCCGTAACAATTTTTAAAAAAAACACAATTGAATTGTAAAATCAGCATAAAAAGCAAGAAAACAAGAATTTCTCAATCTCTAAACCAATGCAAAAAACAGAGCACAGTTTAATTATAGATGTCAGTGCAAAATACAAGAAAAAAAAGAGCACAATAAACGATGATAAATATCTCCCCTCCCCCTGAAGCAAGCATAGATCCAAATCCTGAAACGAATAATAGAAATCCAAGCAAACTTGATACGTCTTGGCAATTAACTCGGCAGTTTAAATGGAACTCCGAGCGAAAAAAAAGAGAAAGAGAGCGCAACAAAGAATTCCAGTCAGAAAGTGCATCAAAAGGTTCCTTCCTTACAGTAAGTACTCACAAGCAGGAGAAAAGAAAGAAAAGAAAAACAGAAACAATCTGCAGACGTAGACATAATGAAACATATTCATATATATATATATATATTTTCAAAGCTCATTCTTACACAAGCAATTTCCAATTTTACTCTGTAAATGTTTGTAAATGTTCTACCCCTAAGCAGGCAACAATAATTAACCATTTATAGGAACTAAGCTCAATATTTATGGTAATTCACTAGAAGCTCACACACACACACACACTCACAACACGAAAAGAGTAAGAAACTTCTTGGCAATTATATTAAAAATATGAGAAATTAAATTGTTAAATTAAATTAAAATTTACCCCATAATAAAACACACACCACACACAAAAAAACAATGAAACTAGCTGCAATTAGCCTAGCCTAATAAGTGTATATATATATCATAGCGACAAGTTTATCGATTATGATTTTGCAAGGAATGTGTCATAAATCAATGTAACATAAATTTACTCGTTTATTGAAAGTCAAAACTCAAAAGACTAAAAAGTTTAAATACTTCGTTAGCAATAAAAACTTGTTAAGAGCTCTGAAACAATGTGTGAATTGCATTTTTTAATCTTCTATCTTTTTTATAGACGTATACGTAAAGCAAATATTATATAACAAATATACATATAGATAAATAAACATAAATGTAACTTATTGCCAGCACTCTGTATATATAAATATATCTATATGTAACTGTTGCAACTTTGGTAAAAAAAAAAAAAATAAAAAACGAGAAAGAACTTTCAACTTTTTAGGCTAAATTGTGTAAAAAACGAAAGGAAGCGGAAAAAACTTATCATGTTGGACATATGTAAACTGTTTGACGCGCCAATGCAGAATACGATTAAATTTCAGATGGATAAAAAACCAGTACAGCATATGCTTACACAGCAAATACACACACACACATGCATACATAAAACTATATATATTATATATGAGTAAATGTATTTTAAAAGTGATGTCTCTTAACCAAAATTAAATGAATACGAAAGCCGACAGATCTGCGTATCTGCGTGTATGTATCTATGTGTATGTATGTGTAAGCGTTCCACGATGAAATAAACTTAGCTAATTGGTAATAAATCAATTTAAAATAATTTAAATTAAATGTAAATGAAGAAACAGTTAAAAAAAATACTATTGAGAATACAATGCAAACAGAGCAAACCAATAAGACATAATATAAATGTATCTTATTTTAAGCACTCTAAGATGGAAAAGCCCAAGAGAAACGCGTGCGAACGTGGAATATCCCCCAAAACGAAAACACAAGGAAAACGCAATAAGAAAAAACAAACTGAAAAACCTAAATAAATTCAAAAATAAATTCGAAAAATTTCAAAGACTTCGCTGTGTATGTTTTTTCCCCCTTCTCATTTCAGTCAAGGAATAATGAGTTATACGAGACAAGCTACCAATTTTTCCCCCATTAGATCCGCCATTTTGCAATAATTTTAATGCACACGCACACAAACACAGAAGTTGACAATGCAGCCTTCTGCGTTGTAAACTTGCTGCATTTGCCTCAAGGGCAGCGCGAAGGCCCAACCCCAAAACAAGCCAAACCCGAGCATACCCAACCCAACCCGAGCGTACCCAACCCCAAGTAGCTTTTGAAATGTGCACTCAAATGGACACAGCAAGGACAGGCTAGCGACAGCGAGGACAATGTCTGCGCCTCTCTCCCATCCTCCTCCCCTGTGTCTGCTCTCGGTCTGTGAAAACATGGCGCATGAGTTATATCTGTGTGTGCGTGTGGACGGACAAGATGCAACATTTCTTACATTTTCCTGCTCGTATCTTGCGACATTTTTTTTTTTTTTATTTTTTTTTTTTTTTTGGTGTAGCAGCGGTGGGGAGTACGAGGCGGAAAGGGGGTCTAACGTTTGCATGTGCAGTGAGGCGTAGATCTGAAGAAATGAAAAGGCAGCAAGAAGAAGGCACGAGACGACATCGCATGGATTTGTGGCTTGAAAACCGAGCGATGCCAAATGGTCATGTTTGACAACTTTCATGCTGAAAATGGCATTTGCTACAGTTGCCCTCTCTTTCTTGCTCTCCGCCTGTCTCCCTCTCTTACTCCCAGTCTCTTTCTCGCAAATACTTCCTACATATCTTTTCTTTTTTGACTTTTTTTCTGATGCGTTACATTGTTTCCCAGGGTGAAATTTAAGTAGTGAGGCTGAAGTCGACTGCGATATACCCTGCAGCTTATTTCGAAGAGAAGTTGGCTTGTTAAGCTAGTGGACTTTGATTCTGGCTAAGCTTTCTAGTGTTATAGTAGCAGAAACTAGTCGAGTCGATCCGTTGCGTTGCTGCCAAGTAAATTTGTTTTATTTTTTCCCAAAGACCAAATATACCCACTTGCATGCATTTTAAATGTCGGCGTTTATAAAAAGTATCTTGAACTGATATACTCCGCAAGGGGAGCAGGAAGGGAGACGGGGAGTCAGCAGTGAAGGCTGACAGAGAAATCATTGCAGCAAATACGTTAAACGAGCTTCTGGCAAGGTCTTGACTGCCTTCCAGCCTGGCTGCTTCCCTGCCAGCCCCTCTTGTTCCCCGCCCGCCTGCCTGCCTGCACTGCTCTCATATGTCACGCTGTAGACATTACTCGTGTATTGGCCCCTTTGGTCTCGTGTGGGGCGCTGCGCTGTGGTAATTTATGTGCCCGCTTTGATGTATCTTGGCCCCGTTACAAGCGACTGAATCCAAATTAAAATTTGAAATGTACGCTCAATTAAGTGCGCTTGTGTGTGTATGTGTGTGTGCATGTGTGTGCTTATGTGTGTATGCTCTGCTATGATCATTCTTGATGGCCCTTTAATGTCCAGTGGGGAGCAGAGCATTGGCTCCACACACACACACAAACAGTGAAACAAATCATCTGCAATGCACTCTCAAGTGTGACACATGAGCCAAGCCATCATATTTCGCTGTTATACGTAGTACATCATTCGAAAAGGGAGTTTTTTGATGGCAAAAATTCTACAATATATTGAATTGCATTATTATAAAAAACAGGTCTTACCTTCAGAGAAAGGTTCCAAATTTTTCAGAAGTTGTTATTGTAAAAGAACTGAGCGTAAAACTTAAACAAAGAAAAAAAAAATTTTAATTTACCTAAAAATCTAACAAATTTTGAATTTCAAATAATTGTTCTTTGCAATAATAGAAATATTGGATTACTTAGGGTGTCAAGACATCAAAAATTGCATTGAAACTACATGATTTTTATTTAATTTATATTGCGTGGAACGTCAGGTTACCAGTTCAGCCTCTCTATTTTTTAGCATTATTACTCTACTCGATTCGCAACTTTCTATTCTTCTTTAATTTTTCCCTTATAAAATGAAAACATACACTTCCATATGCATTCATACAGCCCATAAAGCCCATGGCAAACACAACTACTGTAGAACTGTAACAAAACCCCTCGAATTTCATTCGCCTAATTAGCATGGCAGCTATCACAGGTAGTAAGTGACACAGCGCCGCGGGGAGTACACTCAACTTTAATACGTGAATGTGGGTGTACGTGTGTGTAGCTGCAAGGCACAACATCTCATTACCAGCGAGAGAGACTACAAGAAGCTTTCAATCAATTTCCACTGCAATATCCGCCAGTCGCATAAGGCGCGATGCGAATCTCAAGTTGCGCCTTGCCTGCACTCAACACACTTTGCCATAGACACACACATAGGACACACAGCCATTGTGTGTGTGTGTGTGTGTGCTGTGTGTGTTGTTGTTGCTGTCGCCGGAGCTGTTATTGTTATTATTGTTCTTGATGCTGGTGCTGCTCCTTTTGAATGTCAGCGTCGTCGAAGTGACAGCATTGTTTTGCGCCATGGCACAGCTGATGCTCCAAGAATTGCACGCTTTGAAGTAAACAAGCAATTTTGCAAAGCAACACAGCAGGGGCGCAACCCCAGAGTGAGTGCAGCCAGTCAGCACTGCGAGAAAATGTAGAGTGTAAAGAAAGTTTCCCCAGAGTTATAGTCTGAGTTAATATACAAGATGGCATAGCACAAAAGGAGGCATTAATGTTATGTGTGCGAGCAAGGCAGCAAAAGCTACAATAGTTTTTTTTGGAATAATGAATTTCCAAAGAATTCTCAAAGTCACTTGCAGTCTTTAAAATAATATAAAATATTATTCAATATTCAATTTAACTAACAAATAAATTTTAAATAATAATTTAATGTCTTGCAGTAATTTCTTACTTTTTTTAAATCCTTAATTATCATAGTTACAAATAAAATTAATTACTAAATTTTTTAACATCCAAGTCGAATCTCTTAAGAGTTCTTCCCCTTTTTCTCTCAGTGCATTGCGACCCCTTGGCAACCCTGCACATATGCATATAAAACTTGCAACACGCTTGCGTCTCAGTAACAGTTCCTGGTCTCGTCTCAGTCCTCACTTTCCCGACTTCACCCCCCCATTCCCCCTTCTCCCCTTTGCGACTCCGCCTCTGCGCTGTCAACTGTCAATGTGCGACTATGCGTTGTTCATTTTGCTTCATTTTTTATGCTGCATCGCACTTTGACTTTGCCGACTTTGTGTGGCTGCTGTCGGCCCGTTTCAGACATGAATTATTTTTGCATTTTTGCCGCATACGCTGTCGCTGACAATGATGGGGATAGAGAGTAGGAGGGCGGGGAGGAGAAGGTGATGGGGGTATATGCTGACAACAATGTCATCAGCATAATCATCAGCCATGAAGTTTAGCAACACTTTCAGATCTGCACGAGCAGCATCTATACATGCGCATTATAAATATAAAAGTGAGTTAGGGAAGAGCGGCAGGCGGGGGGTCATAATTAATATTACGCATACGCCCGGGTGTGCATTGAAAGCCCCACAGCAGCTGCTTTAACTTTACAAAGCGACGCCGCACCGAGACGAGACGAGATGAGATGAGATGAGGCAAGGCAAGGCAAGGCAAGGCAAGGCAAGTAGGAGCAGGCGAAGGTTTCGCTTGGCCTGGCCCCGACTTCAGTGAGAAATGTGTGGCCATAAATTACAGTTATGCATGCTATAAATATTCAAATTACATGACCAGAACCCAAAAAAGCTCACAACGCAAGCAACAGAAACAGAAACAGCAGGAGCAACAGCAACTGCTAACTAATGATCTATTAGCCAGGACTGAAGTTCCTGGCTCGCATATCCGCTGCGTGTCTTATTAGTTAACAAAGGCGACCACGTTGGAGTTTTATGACAGTCAAAGTTTGACAGACAGCGCGCATTTGTCTTGCCTCGAACTAAACATAGTAAACAATTTGTCTCAAGTGTGTGGAATATGTTTCTGCGTTTCCTTTTAATTATGACACGCTCTAAATCAAACAGACATTGCAGCACAGATATCCCCTTCTTTTTTTGCCGTAGCAATTCGAACTGACATTTGTCACTATCGTTTATCGCCAACGTGTCTCTCTAATGCGCCTGACGCAACTGCACAGCACAAGAGAGAGAGAGAGAGAGAGAGTTACGAGTATCTATGGCAGTCGGCAAGGAGGAGGAAAGGGGGGTAAATCCAAGCAAAACTCGGCAATAACAATGAGCAAAAGTATTTCGGGCAAAACTTTGCACTGCCGAAGCAGCTCAAAAGTTTCGCGCAAAACATTTTATTGCACTCGCTCTCTCTTCCAGCTACAGCTTCAGCTACATATTACGTATACGCCACAGACACAACAGCAACAACGGCTTCATATGCCAGCGCTGTCGCAGTCGCCGTCGCAGTCGACGCTGCTCCCAGAGCAAACGTAAAATATGAAATATATTCTCAACTTTTGCACTGCGCACGAAATACTAAAAGAGAAAATATGTGTGGCATTGCCTGCGCTGCTGCTGCTGCTGCTGCTGCTGTAGCAAGTATGCGGCAGAAGTATCTTGAACATGTCTGGGAGAGGGAGCGGGAGGAGTGGAAAGAGGGGTAGCTGCAGCTGCCAAAATATGCAATGACAGAGAAAACTGCGCCGCGCCGCAGTCAAGGGAGAAACTGGAGCAGCTACGGCAACGGCAGCTAAAGCCTGATTCGGTGTCAGGTGAAACTATTTTGAGGGGACATTTCAAGGCCATTTGCGGGGCCAAATGGAAAATTGTTTGCACTCTGTCAGACGAGACTCGCCTGGCCTGGCCTGCCCCTGGCTTGGCTTAAGGACGCAACGACGACGCTAATGCACGGCACCCTGGGGGGGCGGCAGAGGCGGGCGACACTGCTGAAAAGTTGCCAAGCTAATGACAGGCGGCGACAAAGGCCACCAGGAGGGAGCAGGAGGGGCAGCAGCTTCAAAATGTCACAAACTTATTTTTTGTCGATGGCGGCGCAACTCTTAAGTGAAATGCATTGAACGAAGTGACGCACAAACTTATGACAGCCCGATACGCTGGCTGCACTTAGTCGCAGTTCGAATCCCAGTCTCAGCTTCGGCTCCAACTCCAGTGCCGGCTCCAGCTGAGCTGCTGCTGCATTTTGCGGCTCATTGGTTTCGCAAACATTTTCGCATGCTTGACCCACATAATTATGCGAATCGCCCGCAAATTCTCCATTTACTGACCCGAGCTAAAGCACACACACACGCACACACGCACACACTCGCACACACACTCGGGCACATACGTGCTCACATGCCACGCAGACCATAAAGCTCTAATCAGAAATCGATAGTAATCAGAGAGCCCTGCTGGATTTACATGCAATGGCAACCAATAGCTGCGGTGGCTGCGCCGCATTTGCCCTTGCCGATGCCGATGCTTGCCCTGTCTGCGGCTGTGCAACGCGGCGTATGAAATTAATGCCTCTGCGGTTTGCAGCACATTAATTGATAATTAAACATTGCGCAAAACTGCAAGAGTTGCGGCCCAATGGCTCAGCAGCTCAGCGGTTCGCAAGCTGCGCAAAGTTGCCAATCAGTTCAAATTACGTATACGCATTGTTCAACGCGCTGCATGAATATTTTCTTACCAATTAAACCGATGAACCAACTAGCGCAATACACAATAACAGGTTAAACCTTTAATCGTTGCTGCTTAGGTGTTTGTTTGGTATTTATGTACGCCCAGCAAGTGTCCAGAGAGCCACAACGTGCTATGTTCCAAGTTGCCCTTGTTGTTGTTATTTTCACTCAAAGTCAACGTCATTTTTTCACATCTAATGCACGCCTGGGATCAATTTGCCATGTAAACAATTTATTGAGTGCTTTGTTTAGTGCGCTTCGGGGATGCTTGCCCTGCCCAGCACAGAAAGCTGGCTTAAGTTCTGGGCCAAGTAAACAACAACAAGTCGAGGGCAGATTCGCTTCAATCTCTCTATGAATTTTAAAGCGCGAAATTCATTTGGCGAATTCGAGGCTGAACGCGTTAATTAAGCGTTGCAAAGACGCAGCTGACCAGCACACACAGAGAGTGAGAGAGAGAGAGAGAAAGAGAGAGTGGATGAGAGGGAAAGAAGAAGCCTCCAATTAATTTTAATTACACTTGCGCATGAGAGAGCGGAAGGAGGCAAGGCAAAGCGGGGCACAAAGCGATAAACGGCAAAGGTGCAGCGGGCGGTATAAAAAGAGTCAGTTGCGGTCGGTGGAGGGGTGGCAGAGAAGGGAGGGGGGGCAGCAGCTCTAACTGTTTGTATTTTCACACCTTTTGGTCAGCAAATGCGCTGTGAAGGTGCTGAGAGAAACAACAACAACAGAAACAGCGGCCACAGTGAGACATCAACTTGTCCTGGCCGCAACTTCGTGCACAGTTTGAGTCGCTTGGGTTTTCTTCGCTTCTTCTTCTTCTTCGCTTCTTTCTACAGTTTTTCTCTACGACACGTTTTCTATTTTTCTTTGTTTCCCTCCGTTTCGCTGTTGTTTCTGTTATTTTTGTCTGCTTTGCTTTGCTTTGCTTACTCGTGTCTTTAGCCCAGCTCTAAGATTTCTTTCGCTCTCAACATTTGCTTACACTAATTATGACCCCAGGTGACGCCGGGCTGATTGTTCGCCATGGCAACGGTGCATGTAATTAGTGATTAAATGGCCGCCCAGAGGTCAGCACAGGCGGGTGGCAGGGCAGGTCAGAGACAGGAGAGGGGGAGCTGTTATTGTAGCGACATGCTCATTATCAAGTGGTTTGCATTTACAAGGCTGCTCAAGTGATTCAACAGGGGGCAAGACAGCTAAGAGAGAGGAGAGAGAGGGGGAAGAGCGACAGCAGAGTGAGATGAGACACCTTGATGCCTGCAGGCGTTAGGCAGCGCTTAGACGTGCCATAAGTGTTGCTGGCATCAGTTGCTGCCCAGTCGGCACAAAGGATTCAGCACGCAGTACATTAGCCGAAGGAGGGGGAGTGGGAGATGCCACAGGAAGCTCGACTGGACACTGCCTGTTCGACGCGAACAGATTGAACAGATAAAAAATCAGCATCATAAGGCATTTTAATTCATAAGCTGACATTTGTCTCGCTTCTCTTCGGGCAGCTACCAGTCAGCTCTGCTACGCTGAGTGAAATGAAAAAGATATTTTATGCTCATTTACATGAAATTTTCATTATGCGCCGCACACTAAAACTTGTGCAATGCCAACGCAGGGGGAGAGTTGCGGATTTGGCCGGCAAAGCAGAAGAAGCAAAAAAAGAAAGCCAACAACAAAATCACGTTCGTTTATCATCGCGTCGGAGTTGGCATCATGCTCGACTATAATGTTGATGTTGATGAGCAGAGCAAGCTGACTGACTGCAGGGGGGCAGGGGGAACGGCAGAGGGAACGGGAGCAAAAAGGGACGAGCGACGAGCGACGACTGGCGAACAAGGACGACAACGAGCGACGCTGACGACAAAGCGTATGACGGCATTTTGCATACGCTGATGAATCCATCATCTTTACTCAACGTCACATCATCAAATCCGCGCCGCTTAGTTTTACTTTAAGAGCGACTGTTTGTGTGTGTGTGTGTGTGTGTGTGAGTATGTGAGAGAGTGTGCGTTAGCCGAGCAGCTTTAAGCCTCAGTGCAGCTGCTGCAGGGGATCAAGCGCAGCCAATGCCCGCATATATGCAAATAGAGTAAGAGAGAAGGAGGCCAGGGAGAGCGCGTGTACTTCGTGCTTCGTCGATGCGGGCCACATCAAACACTCGACATGAACTATCTCTGGCTGCTCCTCCATTAACAGGGCCGCCACTGTGCTATGGGCTCGCTGGTTTGCTGGCTCGAGTCCAGTTTTGATTTGCAGCTCACGCCATGCGGCCAGCGTGCTGTTTACGCCGCGTATACGTGATGGCATTTCAAGTGCATCCCTTTAATTGTTAAACGAAGCTCTGCGCCTGCACCCGCGGCAACAGCAACGCCCCGCCCCCCATACTCGCAGCTATTGTCATTGTCGTATCTAGTCTTTGTTGACAAAGTGGCCGACAGACGCCCCCCACGTACACGCCTTGGCACTTAAGGGGATTTGCTTAATTGAAACGAATGCCGGGCTGCGAGGGCTGCAAGGCGAAGAAAAACGATGTCGGCCAATGGCAAAATGAAAATGGAAAGCGCACGTAAAGACAACAAGTGGAAGATGCCATGGCGAGAAAGGCACAGGGCGGGCAGAGGGGCGTGGCAGTGGGAGGGAGGGGCATAGTAGGAATATGCGTCGGAGCTTAGCATACACAAAAAAAGCGTCTGTAAAATAAACAACAACAAGAGCTGCACAAAAAAAAATTCACTTGTCACTTGTTTGTGTGCCTCAAAGCGGCCAATGAAAACGGCCGAAAGGCGAGAGAGAGCCAAGCGCAATTAGAACTTTGTCCAATTGTTTCAAGTGTTGCCTAATGCCAAAAGCTGTCAGTGTTGCTGTTGCTGCTGAGTCTGCCTTTGCCTCTGCTGTTTGTTTCCTTGTTTTTATCACTCAACACGGCCATCACACCCCTTTGAACGTTCTTTCTTATGCCTTCTTTAGTATCCATACCCCCCACGTCTCTTTCTACATCCTTACCCTTACCCTGTCTGCATTCATGTGTAGCAGGTGCAGAGTCTGCTGCGTTTTGGAGGTCTTAACTAATATTGGTCCATTTGTTTAATTAGAAATGTCAAGGTCGGCTTGGCAAGTTATCAAACTCATCACAGACAAGTCAGAAAGCAACTGTCAAGTGTACGCTACTGTTAAATACCCGCTACCCACCTGAGCGCCCACTTAAATTACTTCATAAATAACTTTGATGTTTGATATTAGATTCCAAGAAAATTCTTGGAAATTATTTAAATAGATTTTATTATTGTACACACTAAAAATAATTATTTTAGCTCTTAAACAAGAATCTTAAATGGATTGTTTGTGCTTTACAGCAGCAAAAAGGGGCGTGGACAAATTCTTAAATAATCATTATCTGCGTGCAATATTAAGACATATCCACACCAAATTTGCATAATTTCTGAGATCTATGCTTTCAGACAGACAGACAGCCAGACAAATGATGTTGTATAGGTATTTAGAGAACTTTGATTCAAAATAGTTCTAATTTCAGCGAAACTTAACCAAATAGTTAACATAATTTACCAAATATAAATAAATAAATGTTGAAATTCTTGAAACTCTGATAGCTTTATAGCCTTTTATTGAAGAAAGCATATTGTTTCTTCAGCCCTTGTATTTTGATACTGTTCGAGTTAAGAGAGCCACTTGAGTTGTAGTGCTTGACTTTTGAACCTGGACACGACTCAAGTGTCACTTAACCCAACGCTTGAGCCGAAATTCTCAGGAAACAACATTATAACTAATTCAATGTAAATTAAAATGTCCCCAGAGTCATCAGCCGGTCTACTTAATGTTATACAAATGTAAAGAGAGAGATATATATATATAGAGAGAGAGAGAGAGAGAAAGCCTCGGCTTCGGCATCAGCAAACAAACAAATAACTGTAAGACAACAGTGAAGAGTCAACTTGACGACTGTCAAATTGAAATTGAAATTGAAACTGTAAGTCGTAGGATGAAAAAATTAAGACAGTTCTCTGGCCTGCTAAGTGGGTTAGTCGAGACGGGGGCGGGGGCCCGGCTGGTCAGTGGACTGTATAAGCGTGTGTGTGTGAGTGTGTATAGGGGTGTATGGGGGGTGTGTGTGTGTGTGTGTGAATGAAGCAAAGGCAAAGGTCTTTAATTAAATTACGAGAACGGCAGCCAAAAGCAACTTTGATCCCTTTTAACGTACACTCCCGCTCTCTCTTTCGCTCTCTCTGTCTCTCTCTCTCTCTCTTTTACTCTCATCCACTCCCCCTGTCTCTAACTGTATCTGCCGCTTTGCAGTCCCCATCAGCATGTCGCTCCTTTGGCGAGTTCGTGAAAGACTTGACTTGCGTTTGTAATTTGGTTGCTTTTCACTTTTCAAGAAAAGTTGTTCGCCTTTTTTGCTGGCTTTTCATTACTTTTGCGTTCGTCAGTTTGCAGTTTGTTGGTTTTCCGACTCGCTTTTCTCGTTGCCGTTGCCATCGTCGTTGCCGTTGCCATTGCCATTGCCTCTGTTTTAACTTCATCCCAGGCATCGTTTCATTTATGACAAACAAACAAACTTTTGAGAACTTCGACGTCGAGTGACGTGTGGCCTAAGAAAAGTGCCAAGTGTAAGTGAAAATTTCGCCGGCAAGCGAAAGTCAAACGGCATAAATAAACAGCCCCCACTCACACACACCCACACACACACACGCACGCACAGAGGAAACTAGCAAAGCGAAAGCGAAAATGGAAATGGGAATGGAAATGATAATAAAAATGCAAATGTCACCTGTCGCTGGACGAAAAAAATTTGCTTAATTGCAACGCTAATTAATAACCTGGCAATCGTTTACATAGGTAGCAATTTGTCTTCCCCCCTCCCTTTCTTCACTCTGCTTGCTCTGCATATTATTTAAATTGTTTAAAGACTGGGCAGCAATTAAACAAGCTGCAGAGAAGCCACAGGGAAGCCAGAAATGTGCCATAAAATTTCACAAAAATTAGAAAAAGACTTGTGCATATTTCCGAATTGATTTAATAGAACGTTCAGGCTTATCAGCAAAAGTACATATATATATATTTAAATGCGACGACGGCACATGCAACAAGCTGCAGGACACTCGGGGCCACGGGGCGTATGATTTACATATAACCAAGAGCTGCAACAGACAGTGCAAAGTGGCAGAAGGCTTCGGAAAGCAAAGCTGATTGCAGCATTAAATGGGATTGAAAGAACCTGCAAGGATAACCAGGCGCAAAAGGCAGCCACGCCACGCCAAGCCAAGCCAAGCCAGACGGCCACAATATTCTCCTTCTCCCACTCTCTCTTTCTCTCTCTCTCTCTTCCTCCTCAGTTCGACAAAGTGCAAATCGAAGAGCACATGGCAACGGGCAGCGGGCATCGGCAAAGGCAAAGGCAGCTGCCAAATGGACATTAACCACATGCAGAATTCTTTGCGATACGCTCGACTCCTTCTCCATCGTTCCTTTTGTGGCCCACGCTGCGCCCAGGCCCAAAACTGACACGTTGTGGTAGCTCTGCACTTAGAGAAAAACTGGCTGCAGTTGTCGAGAGTAAAGTGAAAATGAAGTGAGAAAAAATAAATAGAAAATGTTAAAGAATTTTTTATTTATTTTTATCAATTTAATTTCCTCTCACTTTGCAGGGTATCCGCTGTTGAGTAAGCCTTGCTCCTGGCCAATTAAATGCCCCGTGCATTAAGCAATTTTCAATTGTTGCTCATTAATAATGGGCCGAGTCGACTACGCGTTGTTCGCTCATTACTGGCAACATTTAAAGGATTTTCACTTTGTGCAGGCTGTGCGCAGGCATTCGAAGCTGAATCCGTAGCTACCAGACAAAAGGAATTTAAATAAAAAATGCTCGCACCAAACATATAAAAGGCACATAAATCGAAATCTGTCACAAAGAACATGCGCAGCCAATAAATTTTCTTATCTCAATAGCAGCGACAAGAGTTAAGGAGGGAGAACGCTGGCAGGAATGGGAGGCGGGAGGAGGCGAGAGGGGCGTGGCCACCCAGACTGCAGTTGAACATGTTGCATATGCATTCAGCTACTGCCTCCCTCTCCCCCACTCCCCTCTCTGTGTGTTTTATGCCTTTCATCTTGGCTCGTGTGTTTTTGTTTGCCTTCGCTTCGCCTTTGATGCTGTCAGCTCGTGGCGCAAATTGAAATTACTGCAGCGCCAATGTGAACTGTGATTAATATTTCTGTTTATTCGCGATTACTTTGATTCATTTGATTTCATATTGTGATATTTTCTGGCTTAAATCATTTGCCCATCGTTACTTAATCCGTTTAACATTGCCAACTCACACAATCAACTTGAATTTCTCAAATGATGCCGAAACCTAACAGGCGGAGAAACTAAAACTAAACTCACTTGCAAATCCATAAATCACACATATAATTATGCAAATCCGAGAAAGTACGGCATGCAAAAGTTGTGGGTTGTAGGCTCCATAGCTCCGCCTTTCCCCTTCCTATGAGTTACCCCTTTTGGCCGCTGTGTGGAAATTGCAGACAAATGTGAAACTGAAACTCAACCAAAAATTCAGGCACGTGTTTGGCTTGGAGAAATCTACATAAGCTGGCTGCCAGCCAATTTGATGGAGGTGGAGCGGGGGAGAAGGGTGTCTCTAACTAGCCAGTAAGCCAGACAGTGGCATAGCTGGCCGTGCGCTGTGCTGCCTGCCAAGAAATGTGTAGCTAAACGTTTGCCTCGCTGCCATTAAAAGCAAAAAAAAAGCTGAAAAAAAACGTTTAAAAAAATCTGTTTTGCCAGCATTTGCATGGCATGCGTCGCACTCATAGTTCTGTGGGCCATTTTGCATAACTAGACACACTCGCAGACACACACACTCGCACACACAGAGCTCTGCATAGCATACTTAGTTATTGAGATAGGAATATATATTTCAAGTTTTTGGTTCGTTGCGTTTCTGTGATTTTGGCAGTGCTGCCTCAAGTGCCCCACCCCAGCGAAAGACTTGAAAAAAGCGTGCATAAATTGAAAAATTCTAGGCAAGACAGAGAAAGGGGCAGAGGGAGAGAGAGAGAGGGGCGAGCCGCAACTCGTCTCTCTCGGCAGCGGGAAATATTTAAGCATTCTTCAATGGGTGGGCCTCATTGTGCGCCACTAATGTGGTCAAGTGTGCGTGGAAATTCGTTCAGATGACTTTTCTGCTGCTTTTGTTGTTGCTGTTGTTGTTGTTTATCTTCATCATCGGTTTGTTTATTACATTTGCATATTATTTATTATTTATTTACCATTGTACGCACACACACACAGAGAGCAAGCTGCGTTCGTATATGTTTATGACTTTCATTTGTATTTGTTTTTTTCCTCTGTGTGTGTGTGTGTGTGTGTTTGTGTGTGTGCAACCACAGGCACAGCCTCCCTAGCCGTGCAGTGTTTATTTCATTAGCTATTCCCTAGAATTCCGCTTTGCTCTTTTTACAAAAGGACGCGGCACAGGCAACAGGGAGAAAAAGTAAGAGAGAGAGGGAAAAAAGAATATGCTACGCGGACCAAAAAAATGGAAGCCACATCGGAGGCAACGCTTTAACTACCGGAAATTTCTTTGTACTGCCTCTGCTCATTTCCCTTGCTCCCTACCTCTGAGCCCCTCCTGTATCTATTGTAGACGCAGCCAGTTAGCAAGCGAAAACACGCGCGCCCACACTCACGCCCGCTCAATTTTTCGCTGTTGACAATTTCGGCGGTTGTTGTGGCAACACGTGACAGGGATGCGTAACAACGCGAGCAGCAAGCAGCGAGCAGCGCGAAGGCAACTGGCAAAAAGTTACTGCTAACTTGAGTCGGTTACTTTGCTGTGCACTGTCCAAATGCGAAGAAATAATTTGCCCTCGTCCCAAAGATACTTTTACTCTGGCTTTGCCCGTCGTCTCCGGCACTTCAACTGACTCTGCTCCACGCTCCACGCTTCATGCCACGGCCACGGACCGTTGATCACATTGAAATCAGTTTCGAAAATAATTCTCCACTGAAATTCAATTTGTTATTTGTACATGGAAACTGCGCAGAAAAAATGCTGAAGACATTAACGCTCCGATGGCTTTGTTAGCGTCGCTTTATTTAGTCGTAAGTAAATTATATCATTAGGTCTCATTATGCCTGTCAATGCTGGGTAGCCACGCCTACCTGGGAGCAGGACGCACAGGCACAAGCAGGGATGGCAGCAGTAAAAGTGCAGGAAATATGAATATATATATTTATTATATTATATTTATTTTTAAGTAATTTCCCTAAGTGGCACAGAGTATTCTGCAAAATAAAGAACGAAATTCGATGATGAATTTCAATGTATTCCAAAAGGTTTTTAATACGTTGCGTAGCTTTGATAAGTTAGTACAGACTTTAAGGATTTAGTTGTGGCGGTAATACCTTTAAAAAAATTAGTCTTTTCCTGTGTTTAACTTAATTTTCAGTTATATGCTGCTTAGCTGCACAAGTGGTTCAATTAAAATAAATTTATCTAAAGTTATCGATAGCGCAGAAAAATATTTGTGCTAGTTAAAATAATCGAAAGCTGTGAACAGTGACTTAGGCGTTGCCACATAGTCACAAGTGAACTATGTGAATTACAATTCAATTTATTTTAACTTGCAAGCGCTTTTTTATTGTCTGACTGTTATAAATACTGTATTAATAATATAAATATTGAAATAATATTAATATTAAATATATTTATTATATGATTATAACTTGACTTTACTAGGCAGACATAAAGACTCTGTGGCAACTGCCTGTTCTCGCCTGTTAAGCTCGCGCAAATACCTTTTTAAAATATTCTATCAGTTGCAAGGTCATAAACGTGGCTACGTCTTATCTGCACCTGCGTTCTATTGATCCTAAGTGTATTTGTATGTGTTTCTGCAAGTACAAGTACCTGCTATATCGGCCATATTTCTTCGTGCTTTGCACATGATTGCCACCTGCTGTGCAGAGGAGATGCCGCTGGAAATGGATGAATCGTCTAGACAGGAGTTAGACTTTTTTATGGGATTGTTCGATTTGCATTTTACTCAGGGTCAGGCAAACACGCGCTAAAGGTTGAGGAACTGTGCAATGAACCACAAAGCCTCATGTTTGTATCAAAATCAAATCACAAATCGTTTATTAAAACGTGGCGGTTTATCTCTAGGCACACCACACTCGTACTGCAAAGCGACGCCGTGTTTGTGGCCAATTGCTGTTTGGACTTGGCAGAGAAATACTACTATGTAGTTACCCCTAAACAGTTTGAACAGTTTTGGTAAATAGAGACAATGCCGCAGAGCCACATAGCGACAGAGCTCGATGTACGCATAATTTATGGCCTCAATTGTCTACTGTTTCGCCGGACTGACGTTCTTATTCTCTCTCCCGGCCGAGCGACCTTCGGACTACTGCGAGCTTTAGGGACTCTGCTTGGGCGCACAGATAACGAGCCACGTCAATTTTCGCTAATAAACTTAAGGATTAATTTTGTGATTTATGATCCATGACGAAGATGAAGACGATGATGCCGCGCGCCAAAGAAAGCGCTGTGCGTATGACCACTGTGGGGTCCCGTTTCGCCCTCGTCTTACATCTTTCATGTAGTTGGCAACTCGCTTAGCAACGGTAACTAGAAAAATGCTGCATATTCCTCAGCTGACACTTTTACATTAATTTGGCAGGCATATTAATTAATGTTGCCATAAATCTCTGTGCCACAAGTTCTCAAGCAATTTCATTGCAAACCAAACGCGGCGAGCATAGGGATGCGCATTCATAAGGGCTAATATATTATATATAGTATTAAGGACATCCAAATACACTTAGGGGCAGAAGAAATGGCATGTTTCCTGTTAAGTTTATATAAAGGGAAAGTAACTGAACAAGGGCTTAATTTTAATAAACATATATGAAATATGGTTTAAAGACTTTCAACTTGTATTCGTTAATTGGTTCACTTGATTGCAGGTTTATATTAAACAGGACATGGTTTGATCTCAAGATCATAAAGCTTCAGAGTTTATACCCTACAACCCTTTGAAATGATTTAAAGATGATAAGTTATTTTTGAAAGCTATGATGTCATTGTAAAGGTGCCATCTTTTAAAATATTGATTTATTTTGAATTCGTTGTTGTTGCAGTCTAATTTGTCCAGAATTGATTCTGGAAATTTAAAATGTGATAACATGTTTGTAACGCTATTTCAAAATTAAGCGTAGGGTATCTTCTCTGTTACTTGTTATTACTCAACAGGCCTATCTAAGCCATCTCATTTTCTGGCCGATAATTTTGCATGTCCGCCTAGTAGTAAAAATTATAATCTGTAAGCTTAGCCACACTACACATTCTTTTATATGATATATTGCAAGAATCCAGCTCAAATTGAAAATTGTTGTGTATTTTATTTGCTTCTAACTGTGCAATTTACCTTAGCGTAAATAACTTGCGCCCACAAAGGCAGCGAAGAATCGAGTGCTTTAAAAAATGCCAGAATTGGTTTGCATTCAGCCAAGTATGTTGGTATTATGCTGTCATGTGGCATAGATAATCAAATGCGAACCCAAGCCCGGATGTGTGTTATGAAAGTGGCTACAAAAGAAGCTGTTAAAACAGCTTCCCATGCAGCCAACGACCCAACTCGCTCGAACGGAGAGAGCGAGAGAATAGAATCGACTGCACTCCGCGTGGATACATATCATACAGACCCAACGTACATACATTGAAGTACAGTCTGCTTCCCTGGGCAAACAGACAGTTTTTGCCTCGACTATAAAAATTGTTTGCTGAGGCATTAAATTGAATGAAAATTTATGATCTTTCATATTTACTTATGTGGTTCCACGGCCAGGCCCGAGCATGAAAGGAGCTGCTGCTGCTGCTGCGTGTATCGCCAGCGGCACAACCTGCATGTGGTGTGTGTGCGTGTGTGTTTGTGTGGTGTATGGTGTGTGGTGCGTGGGTGGATTGTTTGTATGCTGCTGTGCTGGGCCATTTGCAGGGCACATCGTCTGTTTCGCATTGAAGTTAAATGCGAATCGGCTTTAAAACCAGCGTTAAAATCAAACAAATTTGCCATAGTCCACAGTCCACAGTCCACAAAGCCATCAATCAAGAGCAAGAGCAACTGGGTGACCCCATCCCATCCAAGCCACCCTCTATCCAATAACTGACCTATGCCCGATGTAGCTGGAATGCAGCTCGTTGGCCATTTATCATGTGAAATGCAAACAAAACGCTGAGCTGAGCAGACTGAGTCGTTATCTGGCCAGCAGTTAGCCAAATAGCTAATCATTACCGTTGTCTTCTGTCTCCTGTCTCCAGTCTCCAGACATGTCCGCTATCTGCGACTTGCTCTTTTTGATTTTCTTCCAGGTGACAACAACTTGGAATGCAAGGAATTTCGCTATGAACTCCCCCGCTTTCTAAGCAACTGCCAGCACGTCCTGAGGTCCACGTCGTGGTCGTGGTCGCGAAGCAGAGCCTTGGCCTTGGTCGTGGTCTTGGTCTTCCTGCTGCTGCTGCTGTTCCGCTAAGAAAGATTAATGGTCTCAACTGTTGCGGCAAAGGGAGCAGCATTAATATTGGCGCAATATTCAGAATACGTGTACGAAATACTTGCAAAAACCTCGCCCCCTCGATTAACATAATTTGTAGTTTGTCAACGGCTAAGCAGAGTAAAATAAACCGACCTTGAGTTCTGGAATGCATAGCTAGAGTTTGGGGTGTCGAAAAGATGTAGGTAATTTTCTAAGGAAATGTGTATGCTATTTGATTGGAAGTATCACTACATATTACCTGATTAGCTTATATCATGATGAGCTACGCTTTGAAAAGGAATTTTCAAGTTTCGCTTTATAATTACCATAAAAAGTTACTTAACCTTAACTCCAACATATTTGTATTGTAATTGATGTCTTAGGCAGTTGTGAGTAAATCGAAGTATTGATCAAGAATATATATGCAATGTATAGAGTTGTCTTTTAAGCTCAGGCAAGGAATCTTATCTTACTTATGTGGTATTGCTCTGGTTTCAGAATTTAAGCGTCACACAAACAACGAGCAAGAGAGAGAGTTGAAGAGAGCGAGAGAGAAAGGGTGAGAAAGCTAGCGCGAGAGAGATAGCCTGCTGCATTAGGGAGACACAATCTCACACTTGCCAAGTGGGTCCATAACTCTCCGTGTTGTCATGTTGGACATGAAAGAACCTGCCTGCCGCTGTCTGGACAGCTCCGTCCGTCCGTTTGTCTGTCCGTCTGTCCGTCCATCCATCCGTCTGCCAGCCCGCATATTGTATGCATCCCTGTTGCTGTTGCAGCTGCAGCTTCAACTCTGTTTCGGCTTGGGCCATGCGTGTGTGCGTGTTCACTTGTCAAAATACGTTTGTTGCATGTAACTCAATGTCGGTTTAGAGCTGAGCAAAATGCCGCAGGCTACTGCTGCCATTGCCGCCGCCTCTGCTCAAGCTATACGCGCCGCTCACTGACACAAATGCACTGCAAGCGCCCCTGCGGCACAAGAGACAAGCGCAATGTTGAGCCAAATAATAGCGAGAAACATGAACGACGACGACGACGACGTCAGAACTCGAGCAGGTTGGGGTTGCAATTGCAAGAAAATACCCCACATTGATTTATTGTTGCACTCAACGGGCTGCCGAGCTACATTGCTAGCAGAAGCAGCAGCTGCAACCTCTTCTCGGATACAATCTTCACCTGCCGAGCTGCAACATGAATTTAGCCAATCGTGTGCTTAGTGTAGGGAAATACGTATCAACATAATCGTACAGACTCAAGGGTTATGCCTGGCATTGAATGGGTTGCTTAATTTCCGACCACATTAAACATTCGTTTAATTAATTAAGTATTTCCGATGAGATTTTAGAAATGGAATACTTTTAGATTAAACGTATGATATGCAGCAAATCTCATGGCAAAGTTGGCGTTTCTAGCTTAAATAGTTTCTGAAATCTGCGCGTTCATATAAACGCGTTGTGAGATAATCTAGACAGATTAAGCTCCATACTGCAATAGTTGCTTTATTTCATTCATTTTAACAGGAACAAATTCAGCCTTTCTGTTTGTTTTGTTCGTCTATATTATTTTTCCATATGTTACCACCTTCATGAGGTTTTTATAAGCGTATTCAACCTTCGACTTGCCAATAATTTTGGCTTCCCCTTTTCAATCTCAATGCAATGGCAAAAGTTATGGCTGGTTCAGTTGGCATTTTATTGATTGCCTGAACTGGTATTAAAAGATAAAGAGAAGAAAGTCGAAAAACAGATAAGAGAGCGAGAGGAAGAGAGAGGGGATAGAGGGATAGAGGGAGAGAGAAGAGCAGGTAAGCAAAAACTGCAGTTGCTTATTGCATTTGCTGCTAGGGCAAAATTCCGGAGATCTGCCATTTTTTTTCCTGCGACTTGCTTCATTTAGACCATTCGTTCAATTCGTTTTTGTTGTGCTGCTTTCTTTTGCTCCCTCTATTGCGCTCTCCCCCGTCGTTTTTGCGCTGTCTCTGGCTTTGTGTGCGCACGCCTTTCAAGTCTAATCAACAGCATTTCATCAGCGCAAAGTTTAATTAAAATAAATTACAACAACAGGCGCAAAAACGAGAAAAATCGCCTTTCGACGTCGGCTACTGAAAAGGGTTTTTGCAGCCGCGGACCACGGTTCTTCTTCCTCTTCTGGCAGAGGACAAGCTAAATGCCAGCTAATCATATTTCAGCCCCAGTTGAGACCGAGCACAAGAAGTAGATGAAGTGAGAAAAGAGAGGGAAGAAGTGAATAGCGAGAAGGCCTCTTTGAGCTGACGCCCGACGCGACGTCGGAATACGGCGTTATTAGCAATGTCATAATTTCATTACTGTCAACGCTCGCTCGATGTCAGCGCTGTCATCGCGACGTCCTGCGCCAGAACGGGCTCTCCCCCTCTCTGCCTTTAGTCTCATCCCGCCAGAGCTTCCTCTCTAAATTACACACGCGTGGCAGGTCTATTTATTACCGTTAGCGGTAATCCTAAGCCACGTTGGCGTCAGCTTCGGCGGCGACGGCAGCGGCGGCGGCGTTGGCATCTGCAATGAGTGAGCTAAGAAAGAAGTCGGTTCTAACGACTTGCAGATGCTCTAGGATAGGAAAAGGAGATAAATATGATAAATATGATGCTCCACTTAAAGTTTTAATTAAATGAAAAGCTGAGGAATTTGTTTTAAATTTTCACATAAATTTTCTAGTACTTTGATTTTATTTAAATTATTGGAATTTTTTTAAATTATTCAGGATTTTCCCTTTGAGTACTTTATCAATTATTAGCTATAAACCAAGTAAAACTTGGCATAAAAAGACAGACAGCTCCAACTACATTCTTCTTAGCTGTGTGTGTTTCTACTTAGAGAGAAAGAGAGAGGTAGAAAGAGATAAAGAGAGGTAGAGAAAGCGGGAGCTCCCCCATTAGGCGCAGACTCAAACGCTTCTCCTGCTTCTTCAGCTTCTTCTGCAGCAACTGTCGCTCAGTTTTTTTCACAGCCAATATATCATTATAATTTGCATTTCCGGCGTGCCATGAAGATTGAGTAAGTAGCGCCAGAAGCCTGTGAGAGACTCACAGAAAGAAAGAAAGATGGGCGAGAGAGAGAGAGAGAGAGAGGGAGAGATTGCGAAAGAAAGAAATTTCCCTTTCGCTGGCAGCTGTTGCCGCACAAATGTCTCAAGTGGCAATCAAGGCGCTTCCATTCAAATTTACGTCGCAACAAATTACCAAGCATTTGTCAAGTTGTCACACCCCATGCAGCCCCCTCTCCCCCTATCTACCCTGCCCCTCGCTCAGCTGGGCCCACGTCTGTATGCCGCTAATCCACTAGTGTGAAAAATCTATGCTCGCTGCAAATGTGCCGCGAAATGTGTCGAAGGGATCGGAAGGCAGAAAGGCAGGCAGGAATCTGAAAGGGGGGGAGGGGGAGAAGAGGCGACGCTTCTTGACAAATTTTTATGAAACGCCTCTGCCGAAAAGTGTTGACAGTTGACTAATGTGCTTATTTATATTAGCCAACACTGGGTTAGTTCATTAGGCACTAATTAAAAGAGGCGAGTAACGAGCTCAATTGCTGGATTAACTTAGGTACGGGTAGGTAATTCGTCTTGTCTGCACTCTTCAGGTGGGGTTTCCGTATAGCATTCCCTATCTTTCTTTATTTCTTTCTCGCTCTCTATCTCTGTCTGACCTGGGGAGCGGCTCTGTTTCCCCAAGAGAGACTATACACTTTGACTTAGTTCAGTGCTTTAATTCACTCTGCTGAAACATCTTAAGTTCCCCTCGTAAATCTTCTTCTCTCCTACTCCTTTTTCTCATCCCCCCTTCTTTCGTTTAACCTCACTCTCGCTTCATTAATTTCATAATCGCTGTACGCAGCTTTTGTCGGTCAAACCTTTTGACCAAATGCCAAACTTGCCTTTGTTTTCACGAAAATTCAATAAAGTCCCGTTGCCCAGACCCAACTTTGTTGCCTATAAGCAAATTTTAATTGCAAATATTTTCGAAAAACTGCGTAACAACAACCACAACAACAGCAACAGCAACGACAACAACAAAGTTGCCAATCCTGTGGGCTGCGGTGGCAAAAACTATTTCGTGGCCTTCTTCGGCACTTGGAACTTTTAAGAGTTTACCTTCTGCTATGTGGTCCAGAGAAAAGGGCGAGGAAAGTAGGGGCGGGGGCACCGCAAGAAATATTAAAGAAAGCCAAGACGTGGGCAACAATATTGCCGGCAAGACCTTTTCTGCTGGCCAAACAACAAACGGTAATTTCTCACCTATTTATGGACGTAATAAACGTTTATGATGATGCCCTCGGCTGCCAGTTGTTACAGCCTTCCTTCTGCTTCTTCTGCGGCCATTGCTGCGCAGGACCGTGTTAGATTATGCCTCTGCTTACGCGCGTGTGTGCGTGAGGCGAGGTCACCAACATTGTTGCTAACATACTAAACTTTTCCCATCTCCTCACAGCAGCCGCAGTCAAGGAACTCTGCTGCTGCGACTTGCCAGATGATATAGGAATCATAATGTGCCAAGTCCAGGGTTAGTACAGGCTACATTACTGGATATATGCACTGCAACGATTCGATCGTTTCACATCATTGCAACAAAGTCAGCAGAGCAGCAGCCCAGAAGAAGAGATGCAGTCAAGAAATAATTATTGGTTCCATTTCAGAATTTTAACAAACATTGCCATAAATATAGTTAAAATGCAATTAGAAATGTACTTCGAATAATAATCAAATGAGCCTGGGAGTCGATAGTCGACTGTACAATACCCTGCAATTTACAAATATTTCCCACAATTTTAATTTAATTTTGTATTTGTTTATTTAACCATTTTACAGTATCTTCAAGATAATCATATAATTATTTATATCAATTTTATATTAAAAAAAAAATTTTTAAATAAACAAAAGTAAATTGGTATAAAATTACAAATAAAATATGATATTTATTTAATAAATTGATAATTAAATTCAAAGTATCAGTTTCAACATTTGCAAAAACATATCAAAATTATCTTTTTTTTTTTGCCAACTTTGACCAAGGTTACATAAGTTCAAAGGGAGATCAACTACATCAAATTCCCCTTTAGCCTTTGCAGAGTATCTCCCTCTCTAACTACAAATTACCTCAAATATCTCATTCACAACAAAAAGTCCAGTTGGAAATTCAATTATGTTAAATGAATATTATTGCAAGCAAGGCCAGAAAATGCAAATTCGATATGCTGACAATTAAATGGATATACATTTCCATGGCATCGGCATCGGCATCGGCATCGGAATGGGCATGGTCAGAGTGTACAGTAAGCTGCAGCAGTGTGTGCCCGACGCACACTTGCACAGTCAGTCAAAGAAAGGAGGCTCTGTCTACAAACACCGTCTTCCCGGCAAGCAATAAACATTTGACTTAGCCTGGGTCAACAACAGCAGCAACAGCATCAGCAGGAACAATTGCTACAGTGCTGCCGAAAAGTATCCATCTGCAAAATTACATATTTGGCATGATTTGTGGCAAGTGCAGACATAATGTGGGAGACGACACAAACAAACTTTAATTAATTAAAATTCATTGGAATTGAGGCAGGCTAAGCAAGCCACCAATGGGGGCAAGGGACAAGTGGCAGGGGTCAGAGGGCAAGGGGCAAATCACAATCACAACATCCAAATGGCACATTAACTTACTTAAATAAGCACAAGAGCTGCACTGCAGCCGGCCCAGGCTTGACAGGATGTGCACGTGTGCGTGTGTGTGTGTGTGTCTGTATGTGTCTATGCCATTTAAGTGCCCTGTGCGTGCGTGTGTGCTAAGCCTGCAATTGTTGGTTTATGCATTGATGGGCTCTAATATTGTCTTGGTCGAGCTTTGCTCCTGTCCCAACTGTCCTGACTGACTAGCGAATGGCTAACTAATATTTGTCCAACTGAGTACGCAACAACAACAACAACGGCAACAACAATAACAAAAGCAGAATGCGTGTGTGTATTTGTCTCTTTGCTTACTGAAAGCGCCTGCAGCCTAGTTGATTATTTGCCTTGCATTGACTTACGCAAGTCTCGAAAACATTCGTCAGTCTGAAACGGCATAATTTCCCTTTTTGAGCATTGCTCATTACCAGCAAAACCCTTTGGACTACAAGCCCCTCCCCCTACGCATGCTTAATTCATCTTCACGACCCACTCAAGCAGATTTGTACACTCACAAACACACTTCGAGCTGGAATGCCGATGATGACGCGAAAGAGATTTGTGTTGTGATTGCGATTTTCGGTGAAAGTTTAATTATTCATGCAGCTGTTTTCGCCTGACAAACAATTAATCACATGCTGGGCACATGCAGTACACATATGGGTGGGCGAGAGAGAGGGAGGGAGGCAAGCAGAAAAGAAAATACTCGTAACTTACCAGTTGATTCGGCACCCTCGTCGCAGTACAAACCCGACACAAATTGTGGCAGGCGAACAGGTTGTTAGACTGTGGTTCCACATGAGTAGGGGTAGAAGCGGGTGTTAGGCAGGGAGGCGCTACATTTATGAGCCATGTGCGACAACTGTCGAAGAAGCCAACGGGGCCCGACGTCGCACCCAAGTCAAGTCAAGGCTTGACATGTGATTGAAAACTTTGACTTTGACTCTCTCCCGCAGTGTGTGCCAGCCTCATTGAGAGTGTTTCATGGCAGCCTCCTTTCCGCTCTCCTGCTGCGGCAGGGTTGCCAGGTTGCCAAGTTGCCAGGTACGTAAACACACAACACTCTGCGGTTGTGTGTGAGAAAACTTGTCAAATTCTCAAGTTTTGTGGCAAAGTGCGTGTGCTTGTGTGTGTGTGTGTGTGTGCGTATCTGTGTGAGGTTTCATGAGTTGACTAGTTTTTAATAAAAATGCTTCTCGTTTATGACAAATTCCTGTCGAGAATATGAAAACCAAGCTAACAATATTTCACTATCTAAGGGCAACGCCCTGGAACCTGCAGATAAAACACTGAAAAGTGTTGGAACTATAGAGAAGTTGAGTATAACCATAGCAGCGAGAATGATCGGAGAAGCTAAGATAATAATAGAATTAGAAGCGCACTGTTTTAGAATGTGCAACAGTCTAGCAAGGTCGGTTACTAGATACCCTGCAAGATAATGCTTTAAAGCTACAGCCTTCTTCTCGTCAATTTCAGCTTAATTGGCTAAAAAATAAAAACGATATTCTGTTAACTGGCTGTCAATTTTATGAACTGTTTTTCAGTCAGTAAGTGTTAGGTAAATTTTGCACCGGTTTATTCTAGATTATAGTAGGGTATTTCACTGCCCTGCTTGTTTACCTGTAGCTTTTTTTTGGGTTTTTTTCTTTTCTTTTTTCGCGTTTCTGTCAACTGCAGCTGCTCCTTGCTGGAATTCATCTGTTTGGCCATAAATCTTGGGCTACTTTTCTGATTCAAAAGAAATACTAAATGATATTGTATATAAATTTCAGCATCTTTCGTTATATTATGATAGGTTCATCTGCTTTACTAGTATTATTTACATAATTAATTTCTACAACGTTAAAGGCAACACAAGTCCCAATAGAAGCCTTTGCATTGGCCTATTGTCCTGTGGAGAGGCCAAGTTGATTCGTCAACAGTGACTGCAATTAGTCGTGTGCCATAAATCTGGCACTGTCCGGCAATTTGTCGTGTGTGTGGGTGTGTGTGTGTGCGTATAATATCGCTGGCTTGTAACAATATTATAATAAATGTTGGCGACACAAAAGGCCTCGACTCGCGCGTGGGCTTTAATCAAGTTGATTAAAGCAAACAAAGGAAGATGCAGATGCGCGCGCATTAAAAATGATTACAACAAAATTGTGTAATTACAGCAAATGCGACATTTAACTGCCATGCTTATCGGGGCGCAATTACACACTGACAACGATGTGTGGCACAGCAACAGCAACAGCAACAACAGCAACAACAACTGCAACAGAAGCAACGACATCAAAATGAGAGATGACATCGGGTTGGGCAAGCGATTCGCATTAATGCGCATAAATATGAAATCATGCGTTAAGATCAACAATTCAACAATTAAAACTTAATTGCATTAACATGAAATGTGCATCATCAACAATGGAGCCACAGTCGGAGCCGTAGTCAGAGCCTGAGCCGTAGCCGGAGCCGAGAGAAATGAGTGCGATAAGCTCGTCCAGACACTTGCAAAGAATTTTCAATTATGCAGAGAAGGGCATAAATTGTGCATGGCTAGCGGTCTGTAGATCCTGCGGATAGTTGGGCATACCTTTTCGAAGGGGTGAGTCGCAGAAGGGGTGGCTCTATTAGTTTAATTTATAGAAAATTGTTTTGTACGGCATTAAACCATAAAAAAGTTTGGCTCAAAAGGTAACACACTTGGGGTATATATTAAAAGGGATCAGGCATACAGTAAACCGCACACACACACACACACAGAGACAGAGAGAGACACCCGCAACACGCGTGGGGTTCCGACTATAAAATTGTGAGGTTATACTCGTAAAATCTGCTCCAGTGCCCGCCCCCAACACACACTCACCCCCCGTGGGGCTGGTAAGGTAAGTTAAGAAAAGCAACGCTGCGCAGCTGGCGTCGCTGTCGCTGATGGCGTCGCCGACCTCAAAATGCTTAAATGGCTTTTTTGTTACACGTAGCAAAAGACTTTGTTGTGCCAGTGCGTGTGTGTGTGTGTGTCTGTGTGCGTGTGTATGTCTGTGTGTGTTTGGCATTGCCAGCATGGTGTGAATTTATATTACAAACTATTACTGTCAAAAAACACGTTTACATAGCACAAATACACGCTCGCACACATACGTCGAGACACACACACAAACACCCCCTCACCCTCACACACACACACAGTGAAGATACTTACCTATACACTCACACTGCCCCACACTCGCACAGCAGACAGTCATGCGCGCCCCCTGGGACAGTCGCTGCTCCGACACCACGACTGCTCGCCCTGTCCCTCTGCTCGCTGCCCCCTGTGTGGCTGTATGTGTGCTGTACTTGTAGAAGGTTATAGCATCTTGACGCTTGCACATACAGCAACAAAAGTAGCCAAATTAGGGCGTGCGCGACAAGCAAATACTCAGTGAAAACAGTGTAAAATTGTGGAAACTTTTTCAAATGAACTGAAAGAAATTTCTTTGCAAAGCTTTTGCCTTCTTTTTTTTCTTTTCAATTTCTTAATTTTAACTTTTCTTACTTTCCACATCTGGCATACCCTCTCTGCTTGCCTTGCCACACCTTCTATAGGGTATTAAAAATTGCTTTGCTGACACAGTTTGTGGCAATGGCTCTGCGCGTTGGCATTAGGCAATTTGGACGTGGCTGCTACAAGGTGTTAACGGACGGCCTTATGGACTTGCCCCATAAGCTCCAGTCTGAGACTATTTGTCATTCACCCGGCCGAACTTAACCCCCTTCTCCACTCTTCCCCTCCTCCTTCTCCTGCTGCGCATAGTTGCCTCGTCTCAGACGACGCGCGTCTGTATTAGTTTTAATGTCTTCTCGCGACGGGGAGCAACAAACTGCGCAGCGGCGGCGGCAGCTGCATCTGTGCCACGCCCACAGCGTGCCTTTAAAACCTACTTACACGTCCCCATGGCCACGCCCACTCCCACGCCCGCTTATGGTAGGCGGTAATAATTTACATAAATTTCATTAGCACAACTGGCAGAGGCTGTGACATTCCTTGCATTGTTTGCCTATGTCTGCCTGTCTGCATGTCTGCGTGTGTGTGTGTGTGTCCCTGTGCGTGTGTGTGCGTGTGTCTGTGTGTGAATATAAAATTTCATTTAATTTACAAGTTGTTTAATTTATGGCATGTTTACAATTTGCAATTTGTACAATTCGATTGAAAACAAGAACGAAACGGAAAAATGCTCGACAAAGTTGCCAAATGAAATTAAATGCCCAGTCTGACTCCCCCCCCTCCCTCCACCCATTGCCAGGCTCAACGGTTGCCCTTTGTTGGTGCTTTTGTTGTTGTTGTTGTTGTTGCCGTGTTGCGTGTCAACGCTCAACGCTTTCACTTAACTGTCTGTGTCATTTGGGGTCACGCCCCCATTTTTGCCCATTTCGCAATGCGCTGCTGCCGCCTCCGCCTGCGCCGCCGCTGCCATCGTCTTTGGCTTTGCCGTCCAAGCAAACTAGTTGCCTCTTTCCCTTCTCCTTTCCCTTTCCTTCCTCCTCCAACTCGACTTGTGTTGGCAGGCCGAGCAAGCATACCCTTTAACTAGTTTGTCTGTTTGCCTCGCTTGTTTGTCTCGCTCGGCCGACGACCCCCTCCCCTTTCCTAATCAGCCCTTCTACCACAAGCGTTGCCCTGTCGTGTCTTGTGCCCTGTCACATGCAATTTTTTGCATGTCCTCTTTACGGCAGCAACAAAATGTATTTACCTCATATTTAATTAAATTGCCAACTGCCATTGCGTTGCTTTATTTGCATAGTTAAGTGCGAGTGAGAGCGAGAAAGAGAGCGAGAGAGAGGGAAAGAGAAGCAGGGCGAGCGAGTTCAAGCTATATGTGCTGGATACTCTACAAAAGGTAAATACAATTGCGTTTGTATTGAAACATAAATTTAAATCCTGAACTCCAAACCTTTGTTCCCATTTATTAGAATAATTAAAAGGATCTTAAGAGACTCCTCTACTTTGACAATAGACTAGTACACTTTATGGGGTATCCCTTTCTAGGTATCAAACTTACCTGACAATTTTGCCTTATATGGCTGATTGTTTTCAATAGTCTTTTTAGATTCCCCTCACTTTGGTGATGTTTGAAGTCAATTAATTCTTCTGGCAGTTCCTATCTTCAGTTTCAGACTAAACCTGATAATATATAACTATGTTGATGATCTATGGGATTGCTCTTAATAGCCAGATCTTTATTGGAATTTCTTCTCATTGATGTTTAGAGACAGATCTGTTGGTACTTTTTGGCCTGCTCATCTGAGTTTTCTCTTATCTTTAAACATTCTTTTATGATATTTTTAAAGTCTCCTTCAAGAGGAAGTTGACTTAATCGCAGACCTAAAGTAAAGTTCCACTCAAATCCTCATAACAAATCTTTCTCATTCTTCGCATTCTTTACTCTTTCTCACCCAAGTTCATCTTGTTCAGGTCACACATGCTGCAACATTTATGCATATTTCCATTGTTGCTTTTGGTTTCTCCTTCGCAAACATAAATTAAAAATGCGGCCACAAAAAACCACAAAGGCGGCAAATGGTGGGCGTGGCGCAAAATGCAAACAAACGTGACACATTGAAAAATCCCCAGCAGTTTCCATTGTTGTTGCTGGAGTAGCTGCTGTCCCTGTTGCAGAGTGGCCCATGCTGTGGAAAGTAGCGCCAGCAGTCAAGAATTTCCAACTCATCGTAATTTGGCTAATTTAACGGCACATTCGGCACACAAATAGCTGCCAATCATGACCCGATGCGATCCCTTCTCCATCTCCCTCTCCGTCTCTATCGCTTTTAATTTACTGCTCCCTTTCTCTCTCGCTTTTGCGAACTTTGGCACTGCGTGGTCAACAATTTATGTGCACGTATACGTAATTTATTTATTAACCCCTTGAAAGTCGCTGCTAAGCCGAGAGAGCGAGACAGCTAGAAACTGTGAGTGCGGCAGAGGGGGTCAGAGGGCACCGCATGCCTTGCGTCTGCCACAGCATCTTGGCAAATTTACACGAATGAAATAAATTTAAATTAGTTTTAACACATTAAGCGTAAAAAGGCAGGCCCAAAAAGTCAGAAATCGACATTGTCTCCCTCGTGTTGTTGTTGTTGCTGTTGTCGTTATCGCTGTCTCTGTCTCTGTCTCTCGCTCGCTCTCTCAGCAGGTCGCTGTAAAACTGTTGAAATATACGAAAACATAAACTTTAATGAATTTCACCAAATCCAAACGCGTGTGCGGGCGGCTGTACGTGCGTCTACGTATGTGTATGTGTGCGTGTGTGTGTGTGTGTGGCTTTTGTTGCGCTAGTGAAGTTATTTTGCTAACCTTTCGCCGCCATTTTGTTGCCATAGAGAGCTGCCAAATATTTGCATTGGCGCGAAGAAAAACTCGCAGCACCCGAAAACATTTTAGTTCGGCGAGAAAATTAAACGCGCGCGCACACACACACTCTTACACGTATAACGGGCACACACGGGCCTCACACACACACACACAGACACACGTTAGCTAGACAGTTATATTTTTCGGTTGCCGTTGACTGCAACTTTTTGGCACTTCACCGCCAACGGCGACGTCGCTCTGCCAGCTGCCGTCGCAGTCGCCGTTGCCGTTGCCAGGCCTCTTCAAACATGTAAGCCACAGCAGTGGCAACTTTCGCCAGGGGCGTGGTCGGGCTGTGGGCGTGAAAAAGAGAAAGGGAGAGAGAGCGAGAGCGAGAGAGTGGGTGCTTGTAGTGAGGGGCGGGTGCTGAAGGTTTTCGGGTAACGCCTTCACATTACGCATAAATTTTGCACTTTACAAATTTGACACGCACACGTTTGCGGCATTTTGTGTTACATTTACACACACACACACACAGACAGACACCATGTGTGTACGCGTGGGGGTTAAAGTGCCAAGCAGTAGACCCTAAAAGGAGCAGCAGGGTAGGGGAAGCGGGGCCAGTGGACAACTATACATATGTAAAGCGAGCAGGCGCCATTTGTCAGCGGCGGCTGAGCGGCGGCAACAAGCTCCTGCGCAATTCGCTATGCCAAACGACGGGGGCACCCAACATAACTCTAGCAACAACAACAAGCTCACACACACACACACACACGAGCGCGTACACACCTACACACAGATATCTCACCTACGCTTTAGTGTTTGGGGCGCAGTTAAAATGTTGCCCTAATGCCCGTAAACAAATTAGGAAGCAACCTCTAGTGCCGGCCCACGTGGCGTATGCGTTATGCGAGCGTTGCTAGTATTGTTGTTGCTGTTCATGCTGCTGATGCTTGTAAACTTAGTGCGCGCTATCAAAATGTCAAAATTCACATGCTCCACCCCCGGGTGAAGGGGAAAGTGGTAAGGAGGGAGCAGGGACCGCCCGCCGAAGCGAAGAAGGCTGAAAAAATTAAGCGAAAGTGTAATTGGGCGTCACCAGGTTAATGGAGGTTGCAGCGCAGGTTTTTTAGCGCTCGCCACTTAGTTTTAATTAGTGGGTTAGCTGCCGCTGGGGCAAGACATAACGGCAAAAGCTAACGCGCTTTCCCAGCGCCCAAAGTGGATTCCAGGCGGGGTGCAGTGGGTTGGGTCTGCGCTTTGGCTAGGCCGATCAAAAATATAGTTCGAAGTGCAGTAAGTTATGATATCAATATCGCCGAATTGCCATTGCACAATTAATTTATTATTAGTTACCCCCTTCCCCCTTTCCTCCTCTTCCTTTACCTTGCTGCTTTCGAGTTGCTCTTTGGGCTAAGGTGAAATATTGAGCTCAGCCGTTGGGCGCGTTTCATTTTACTGCCGCGACCTAATTGCAAAAAGTGCTGCAGCTTTCGTTTGGTACAACGAGGGGGGCAGGTTGAGGGGGCCTGTGCAGCATGTGGCTGCCAGAGGCTGCTCCATTAGCTTTTTACGGTGGCTTCTAGGAGCCACTTACCGATATTCAATATATAAACGCACAAGAAGAGAGAGAGAGAGAAGGAAGAGAAAGGTAACCTATTTAACGCTGAGCTTGACATCGTATACAAATCGAGAGTGCCTGCATAAACCAATTTCAAGTGTGAGTAAGACATTTTAAAGTTTCTAAGGCACAATCTGTGCCGACTCTCAACTCAAGCACTTTAAATTCTCAAATTTTAAAATAGCCTTTTTTGACATTTCTAGAATGTAGAAGCACAAAGATTGTCCTACTGGCTCAACTGTAGCTTTCTTCAACTTCTTTTTAAAAAAGGGAACGAAACTTAGGGGTTCCCTGCCAAGTCTTTGAGCAGGGCACCCGCTTATGCCACTCTCCCCCTTCTTTTTAACTGCCACTCCGCGACGGGTTCCCGCCACAACAGACTGTGGAACACTTGTAATTACCCGCGGTTGCTACAAATTATAATTACATAGCTTGTTTGTATGTCATGTAGAACATAGGCAGAGTCAGCTACAGATACAGCTGCAGATACAGATACAGAAACAGCTGCAGAGAGCTTGGCAAGGCGAGCATGCAATGTGTGTGGCAGAAGATTGTTTATTAAGAGGCGACGCGCGTGCGGGAGGCTGCAACCGCAGACTGCCAGCAAATGGCAGCTATTACTTACCAGTGGCTGTTGCGAGTCTACGCCCCCGTCGAAGCCCCCTCCCCCTCTTTCCTCTTCTCCTTTCCCACAAAGTGCCCAAGCCCGCACGCAGACAACAGGCATTTAAATTGTCATGGCAGGCAGACAAGGCAGAGCCACAGCGGAGCAAAGGCTTGTCGCAGTCGAAGAAGGAGCAGAGAAGCAGCAACAGAGAAGAATGAGAACGCAACGACGCACTTGGTTTTTTGTTCGCGCTTTGCTGGGCACATAAAAAATATCTTCAACCTGACGGCGGCAAACGTATTTACACCTTGTTGCCATATGCTTAATGGCCAGGCCGGATGAGGTGCTGCTGCCGATGGAGGGAGCCACAACAATTGTATACAATTCCTTTTTTTTTTGTTATTGTTGTTGGCTGTATTAACACGTTGCCAACTGTTGCTAGTTGTCTCTGCTGCTGCGGAAGTTGTCAACTTGGTGTCGGCGGTGGCGGCGTGGCATAAATTCAATTAGCAAAGTGTTCTCAGAGCTGCCACATGGGGGCAGCAGCAGGCAGCGACACGGCATGAGCGACAGGAAAGGCAATCGGAGATGTCTGCTGTGCTGACCCACAGCAGGCTCAAGCTCAGGCTCAGGCTGAGACTCAGCTCCAGCACCAGCTCCGATTCCGATTCCGACTCGGGCACAGGTTGACGCATGTTACACGTGTATTGGCATTGGTATTGGTATTTCTATTTGTATTTTGTTAGCCTTTTCGACTCACAATCAGCGCACTGAAGCGCACATCCTGTCAGTCCGAATGATTGTCGAGATTCCAGTCCCTCCCCCCCTTTCTCTCTTTCTCTGTGCGAGAGTGAATGTATTCAGCGCTTGATTTAAACACAAACTGAAATGCACACAAATGGAATTCCAGTTTGAGTGAGCAGCAGCTCGTCCCCCCTCCCCCTTCGCCCGCATAAGCCGCTTCTATTATTACGTCAGCTTATTTATGTGCGATAGCTGACACTGCTCAAGTTGTCTGTAGGCATACCCCTTAAAGGAAATGGAATACAGAAATACCTGCTTGATATGTTTATCTTTTGCTGCTTCCAGCTTTACAGCGTATGTACACGTCATATAACATAGTGATTTCCCTTTTTATTTTCATTTTATGTAAGTCGATTTGAGTTTGCTTTGCTGCAGTTGATTATGATTTACCTCGTGCCAGGAAATTGCGTTCCTTTCCCTCTCCCTTCGTCTGTGCCTAGTCTCTCTCCCCCTCTCCTTCGGCAGCGACAACATGCAGCGATTAGCACCTGCATTTCGTCGCAAGCAACCACTAAAATGTGTCACTAAATGCTCTGCATGCAGAACGCAATCCAAGGCATTTTCGAGTAGCACCAACAATTGCAGCCCGCACTGAGCACGTTACGCTTGCCCAGTGGGAAACGGGTACAAGTCGAATTGAAGGTAGAACTTAGTGATTTAAATTGAAATTAAAATTAAATTATAAAACTATATATAATTTGTAAACTTTCGAATTGTTTAAAGAATTTTAATTTAACTATTTTCTGCCTATTTTATTTTGCTTAAAGTAATTATTTATACCAAATTCACTCCTATGTCGATGGATATCAATGGACTGTAAAATCAAATAAATAGATTATTAAAAAATATTAAAAAAATAATAATTTAAATACAGATCATTTTAAAAAATAAATTTAAGCCATCTAGTTAAATCATTTGAAAGTTTAGCAGTTTTTGCAGGCCAAGATTCTGTCTACACAAGAGCAAAGTCTGCGCCCCAAACACATTTAGTTCTTATGGCATATCTCTTCAATTTCTACTCTGCACTGCATTTGCAGCTGGGCAATGCGAGTAACATGCGCTAGCAAATCGCACTCGCTCTATCCGCTTCCCCCGCCTTCCCTCCCACTCCCTGCCACGTTGAGTGCTTTGCTGGCGCAGCTGCAAGTGGTGACCATGGCGGGTCTGACCTGACTTGCCTTGGAGTGCGACTACTTTGCTGTAATTGCCAACATTGTTGTTGTTGCTGTTGCTGTTGTTGTTGCTGTCGTTGCTGCTGTAGCTGCTGCTGTTGCTCCAGTTGCAGTTGAGTTGGCGTCGCCGCCCGCAATTCTCGGCGCCACTAAAAACAACCGCAACACAAAACTATTTTGTTCACGCAATGCGAAAATGTTTCGCTCTTCTTGTTGTTGTTGTTGTTGCTCGAGCTGCTGTTGTTGCTGCTGCTGCTGCAAGTGCTGTTATTGCTGACGCCCTCGGCGCTGGCATTTGGCGTTACGTATACGCAACGTATGTCGGGTCGCCATTTGCATTTGTATGCACATTGTTGTTACAAGGCAGGGCGGGGCCTGCCTCTGCCTCTGCCTCTGCATCCACTGCTGCAGCCTCCACTCTTGGTCTCTGGCTGTTATTGCTTTAAACGTCATCATTGCCAGCTTTGACTTCTGCTTGCTTCTTCTCTTACTCCCACTACTCCCTCTTCTCCTTTACCCGTTGCTGTTATTGTTTTCGCTTTCGCTCTGCTTGGCTGCGTTCGTTGTGCAAGTTTATTAAATTTTGAATATCATCAGCGCGCCTTGGGCTCTCTGATTTTCCAATCAAAATTCAATTCGATTCTCGGTTAATAAAATTTTCCCCCACTGCGTCACAAAGGATCATGGTGGATGCTTGGCTAAAGTATGGCATCTCAAGTCGAAGACGTCACAAGACGCCACATCGCTTGCATGTCATAGGAAAGCGCATTGCCAAGTGCAAGCGAAAGTATGCGGCAAATAAGGTGAAAATCGAGCAGCAAAAAATGCGAATTAATATGAAGCAAACGCTAATCAATGGACTCGAGAAAATATTGACAAAAACATCAAAGAGGCGAGCTAGATAGAAGAGAGCCTGGTAAATCTGCTGGCTATAAAATGGCTATATGAAATCGCAGCTATTATCGCTATCTGCTTTGCCTTATTCATGCCATCGACTCGCCTTGGCAATGCCATAAAAATCAAAGCAGCAGCAGCTGCCCCCCTCGAACAGCAGCAACAACAACAACAAATCGCATCTACTTAAACCCGAAAAAACTTTCACGGCATTAATAAATATTTACAGGCACATCGCGTTTATTTCGAACTGGGTTGAATAACTCGGGCTCTGGCAATGAAATCAAATCAAATATGCACGCTGACGCCCGGGGATATGCCTGCTGTATATAACTGTGGCCCCAAACCAAGTCTGCTGCCCGGCTGCCAGAAGGGAGTCGTCTGTCCATTTGCTTGGCGTGCGCACAAGAATTTAAATCATGCCTTGGCCGGGGCAGAGGCTTACATGCTACTTACAAGCCAATGCGCCTATATGTGTAGCCTATAAAATGCGGGCAGGCAGCAGGGTGGATGAGGAGAGGGGAGGGGGGACGCACAAGTCGCAGCTGGAGAGCTGGACCATGGCCGAAAAGTGAATTGGAATGGTCTCTGGTCTCTCCCAGCCTGCCCAGCCCCGCCCAGCCCGAAGACAGATAGCGGCAACAACAAAGTTATTATTCGTCGGGTTTCTTCAGTTTTTATGCACACGGAATTTTTATGAGTTAATTTAATTTATAGTTTTATTATTATGTTCGGCACATAATGCTAGTCGTGGCTGGCAGCCTTTGACCTTTGTATTGCATGCAAGTCGAGTGTGAAACTTAACATTCAGCTTTCTATGCAGCAATTGCATTGAGAGGGAGGAGGGGAAAGGGGAAAGGGGAAAGCGGAAGATAAAGCAGAGAGTCACTCACTGCTGGGCTCTGGGGTTTGAGAGCTTGTAAACAACTTGAAATGACGCATTAAATGACGCAACAAGAGGCTGTGAAGAGGAGGAACGTCGCTGGCGCTGGAAAGTATGCTACGATTCTTGCACTGTTGATTTATACGCTAATAAAAGCAATTTCACTGAACGCCAAATGAAAGCAGAAAACAACAGCAGCAGAGCAGCACTTGCGAGCAGGGAGAGGGGGGGCGGACAAGGCATAAGTTACGCCGGACAGGGACTTCAGCTACGACTCGCACTCGCACTCGGACACAGACGCGGATGCGGATGCGAACTCGAACTCGAACTCGGCGAGCGACGCGTGGAGTGAGAGGAAGTTGCGCGACTGGCAGTGGCTGCCTTTGACATTGTAGACAAGCCCGTCGAGTGCTGTTGCCCCTTGTTATTTTGGGCTGTCAGTTGAGCGAGTGATGAGACGACCCGAGCCGAGCTGAACTTTTATTTACGCAGCAAATTTAATAATTTACTCTGCACTCTGAACCGCAGCTGACCGCATGGGCAGCTTTGCAGCTTTAATTGCTCGACTCAAATTAATTTTAAATCGCAGCCAAAATGATTGTTGAAAAATCCAAATAGCCGTTTTAGCTCATTTTGGCATGTTAATTATACGAATGTGTTGCTGGCGTTGTTGCTGGCATAGCCATGCAATTAACATAATTACAATGGAAATAAAATTTCACATTGGCACTTGGCAAAGCTCTTATTGAGATTCCATTTAATGTTTAGAACACGCGTTTTACAATTTGTAACTAGGAAACCGAACAGCAACAAATGCTATAAAACAATAATAATAACACCAGCAGCCATAACAGTTCCAGTTGCAACCTATGACTCCACTTACCTGTTACTGTTTTCGTATTCATGCTCATATTCATATGGTCATCCATATTTAATTCGCTGCGATAGAAACACGCGTGTGCGCGCTAATTCAAAATGCGTTTAAAATGAATTGTTCAGCGCTTTAAGCACGAAAACAAGCCAAACAACAAGCCAAACAATGGCGAAACGAGAGCTCAGCTCGTTAATATTTTACCTGACACACACACCAGCACACACACACACACAGAAAGAGGGAGAGAGGGGGCACACAGTCAGTCATGCCGTTGGGTATTAAGCTTTAATGAAGCAATAAATTTAAAATACGCACTTTTTTGTGTCCAAGTACAGAGGAAATAAATAAAAAGTAAGGCTGCCCGAAGAGTCAAAGCATGACTCGCAAATACCCCGTAATTTTATATGCAAGTGTGCTGGTATAAAAAGCAGCAAAACAAAGTTTTAATTACAATTTAAAGTCAGTTTTACTTTAGCTGCATTTATTCCCAGCCCTGCTACCCCATGGTCGTTCTACAGGGTATGTGCATTGGTTTCAATATTGCGTCGCTTTCTTCTACTTCCTGTACCGCGCGTACGCTCTGTCTCGCTTCTGCCTTTGTGCACCCTCACACACACACACACACACGTCGCTCGCCTGTTTCTTTTTATAAATACATAAACCTTTTTAAGCTGTCAAGTGATATGTCAAAATTGATATCCGAGTCATTTAAAATGCATGCAAATATGGCGCATCGACAACAAAAAGGAAACTACAATAACAGCAGCAGCGACGCCAACACCAACAGCAGCGACGGCAGCAGCGACGGCAGCAGCAGCGGCAATAACAACAACAGCAAATCAGACGACGAACCTGAGGCGAGTCACTCAGCCAGTCAGTTTGTGGGCAACAGGAATACCGACAATAACAGCAACACAACAACAAGAATGACGGCACAAGAAGGAACAGCAAAAGCAACAGCAACAACAAAAGCAGCAACAACAACAACAACTCGCGGGTAGCAAAATTCACAGCGCATTTGCATAAATACGTTTATGTAATGTAAAATGTCAGCGACAGCGGCGGGCACACACACACAACGTTCCCTCATACACACACACACATACTCACATATACTCGCACATACTTCAAGTTGTGCTGCTCTTGTATTTTTGTTGCGCGTATCCCAAATAAAAAAGGGAAAACGCATCGAATTCGGCATCGTCAGCGCGCTGCTTTTGCTGCTGCTACCTTCCTTCCCCTCCCACCTCCCTCTTTTGCTCTCTTCCATTGCTTTTCTCTCGCTTTCTGCGGATTCGTCGCGTTTTTGCAGTTGGAATTGTATTGAAATTCATAACACATCTGATGCATAAAACGCCCCCAAGCAGGCTATGCAAATATGAAGTATAAACCATGCCGCCGCGCAGCAGGCGTAAGTGCGGAAGAAGAGAACGCGGGTGGGAGGAGGTAAAGGGGAGGTAGGCAAATTGGAAGTGCATAGATCATACGCACAGTCTGCTGATGGATTTATTAATTACAATTTCACGTGAGCTGAGCGCTTAGTTGGCGCCTTTAGCGCAGTTCACATGGCGTATACGTAACGTGAGGCAAGTGATAACAAGCCTTGGCAAAGGGGGCAAAGTGCACTCGGACAAAGATAGCATTGATGCCTTATATACCTTAAATATTAGCAGAGCATAACAGAATTTCACCCTAATGGCAACACGGCGTATACGCAATGTTGGCCTACGCAATACGCGCTGCAAAAGGGCGCAAAGTTCATTTCCCATGATCAACAGCAGCGGCAACACAGTCAATTGATTAGTCAGCAGCTTGCGCCAACTCTTTACTTGGCTTTTGACCTTTTTTCTGACCACGTTGTTGTTGTTGTTTTTGTTGTTGTTGTTTTTATGGTCTGACTGCGCCATTTTGATGCATTAGTTGCAGCTTAGCGCACCCCACACACACACACACTCGCGGACAAGCGCGTGCAGGCATTCAGACATGCTGAAACGCGCAGGCACGCACACACTGACACACTCTCACACACACTCGCACACACACTGACACACTCTCTGGCACTGCCAACGCCAAATGCTGCTTATGAATTATTATGAGCAACGCACGCAGTTTGCAACATTAAAATTTGTTGTTGTCTGCGCGTCTATTTGCAAATTGCCAACGCCAAAACTTTCTCTATTGCCCTCACATCATACTGCACACGCCTTTCCCCTTTCCCCTCTCACCAACCCTTTTGCAATGTGGCCAAACTGATTGCCCATTCAGCCCACTGTTGCCATATGCTTCGTTGGCCATTTATATGTGATTTGCTGCTTGGTTTGGGCTCCCCTACCCCGTCTACCTCCTTTCTGCCCTCGCCTGCGCTGACTCTGGCAAACCTCCGTGATCCAATTTTGCATCGCGAAACTTATTTGCAAGTGCATAATTCATTGTTTTGCCCACATTATTTTGCCTGTCATAAGTTGAAGAGCTGCCACTGCTGCTTCTGCTGTTGCCTCTGCCGTTGCTGTTGCAAGCAACATTGGCTACAAGGCATATGAAATTAGTTATGTTTTTTGAGTTTGGACCAAAAACTTTGCGATTCGTCGCTTCAACTTGTCAGCAGACAGTGGAGCGCAAACGCGTAGTTGAAGCGCAATTTCCACAGATATTTAATTGAATTTGAAGCCGCAGAGCAAAAGACTGCAACGAGGCAGCTGCACACGGCAGCTTGTTGCAGCGGCAGAAAGGTGCCACTGCATTAAAGCGACGCAGCTTAAAGTAAACTAAAACTCGATTTGCACCTCAGATCAATTTGTTTACCTTGCACTCGCACAGCGGCAGCGGCAGCAACTATTGACAGTCAGCAAAGGGGGGCAAAGAGAGGAGGGAGAGGCTAGCCGAGACCATTCTTGGTTATTTGCATATGGCCTGCATTGGCCTCCACCTTGATCTGCGCAGCAAGAAAGCGATCCGAAAAGGTCTATGCAGGCAAGCAGGCTACTTAGATACCCTAAGTTGCCACAACTTCGGAGAATAAGCTGATAAGATTCTGCATGACATGCTAGGTATTTAAGAAACATTTAGATTGTAATGCTAGGGTAATATTGATTATACTCTGGTTGTATTCTAGGATGTTCTGGGGGCTTTATAGAAATGTTCTCAGGGTATTATGACTGTTTTCTTAGGGTATTCCTTGCTAAGGTACACTAACTGCTACGCTATTCATTAAACCTCTACTCCTATATTGTACGCCATTTTGTGCGTCTGATTGAGCAACCGCCCTCTCAGACTCAGCTGCAAGACAGCGACGAGGAAAGAAGGAGAGTGAGAGAAAGGGAAGGAAAGTAAGACCGACAGGCAGCTGATTGTTTCGAGTGCCTGCTTGCAACTCTCTCTCGCGTACTTGCCTTGTGCCTGCTGCAAAAGTTCTGCAGTAAACAAACAAAAAACGTTGGGTTCTATGCTCGACTGAGAGATACCCTAGGACAATAGGCGCTTCTAATTTGTATTCAGCACAAAGAGCTTCAAAAGGCAAGTTCTTCATGACAAACGCTGCACAAATCACAAAATTTTTGCCGCGCCCCACACCTCTATTTCCTTTAAATTAATATACCCTTTTCCCAATGTTGACTGGGTATACCCAACTAAAAATAAGTTGGCTGGCTTAGTGGAAGCTTACACTGCCAGACTTCAATTAAATCGATTAATTCGATAGCTGCAGCAGCAGCGCGTTTCGTTCTCCTGATTAGCTTCTTTGCCTTGCTTAATGCAGCTACAGCTGCAATAGCAGCAAGTACCGTTGTTTTTGCACGCCATTTTGTGCGCTGCTCCCTTTGTCGTTTGTCTATTTGCTGAAGGAAAGAAGGTAGCTCGTTTCATGCACTCAATCAAATTGACTGAATGCAAGAAGCAAAAACAACAACATTAATTGTTGTGGATGCCGGCAAACCTGGAAAATATTTATTATTCGAGCCAGAGACACGTTTAAAAAATTTAATTTTTGATTAATTTATTAATTTAATTTTAAAGTCAATTAATATTAATAATATTAATATTAATATTATTAAAAATATATTAATAATAATGAAATTAAAATTTTTAAATTAAGTTTGAATTTTTAAATAGTTAACTTTTATGTCATTTATAGGTAACCATGAAGTTGCCTATCCATTTGACTTACCTTCTTCTTTTAGGCCAACATATTGCAAGAATAAACTACCAAGTCCTTTGTAGTTGTTGTCACTGCTTTAGAATGGACCCCTTTAAACACCCACCCATTTGCATTATAATCTGCTTGCGTTCCCAATGAATTGTTGTGACTCGTATAGAGAGGCTGTGGAGCTGCAACAGTCGCTGCAATAAATAAATTACGCATTGGGGTTTTTTGCGGGCAATAAGCCAAAAATGCCGCACAACGTTGTCCTCCAGCTGCAGCTGTTGTTGTTGTTGCTGTTGCTGTTGCTGCAATGCAAATAAATTAAATGCAGTTGATATTGTTGCCTCATTGTTGTTGTTGTTGTTGTTGTTGCTGCTGTTGTTGTTGTTGTTGCCGCTGCCTATGCCAGTTGAATTGTGTAACAAATGACAGTGTGGCAATTTGTATAAGCTAATCACACCAGAGACATGACACACACTCACGCACACACAGACACACGCTCACACATGCACACACGCACATGGGGCCATAATTAAAGGCTTTCATGCGCGTTACCAATACAATTAAGCGCATTAAAAGCGCACAATTGTGCACACAATGCATGCATGCCAGTGTGTGTGTGCGTGTGCGTGTGCGTTTTGGGCTGCGCACGTTGATGGCATTTCGATTGGAGATGCTGCATGAAAAGCACTGCGAATGACCTACAAAATGCCCCCTGCGACTGGGGAAAATGCGTCTAATTTTCCATTTTCTATACCGCAAATTCTAACTATGAGGGGCAGCCCCTCCCTTTCTACCCCCTTTTCCCCTCCTCACCCAAATGCAGCCCCGTTTTTGCTATTAATCTGTGCCGGGCCACTTGCGAATTTATGGCCATTTGCAATTGGTCCGACTGAGCGGTGTGCTGCCCCATGCTCCGTGTCCCATGCCTCGTGTCCCTTCTTGCTCCGTCGTGGCCCGTGGCCAAAATTTGCAGGCCGAGAAGGCACGACAAATGCCAGTATATAGAAGAACATAAGGCATATGGGAGGCGGGCTAAAAGAATGTCTTTAATTAAAAGCTAGCAATTTCTAAGGGGCAAGGGGGAGGGTGGAGAGATACAAACTACAAAAATGTCGAAAGAAATGGAAAATAACTTTTAATTAAACTGCGTGTAGGATAAAAAAGGCGAAGGCAAGCAGACAAAATATATGTTTGTGCCTACGCCCACACACAGACACAAACACACAAGCACACACACACACGCATACAGACAGAGACAGTTAGCATATGAAATGCCAGAAAAACAAGCCAGAAACTAATCTCATATTTAGCTGATAAATGAGAAAAGAATTGAGTAAATTTTTTGGCATGGGAATCGAAGCGAATCGAAGGGGAAGCAGCTAACGATAACAGCTAAGCCAGGCTAGAAAATGGGTAAGACGAGGAAAGGTAGAAGAGGGAGAAAAAGAGTGAAACAGAGTGAGAGAGAGCGGGGCAAGATCAACAGTTGAAAAATCATGAAGTCGCAGCCTTTAGATTTCACCTGAATTCTTTTCGCCCAAATAACAACAACGAGAAATAACGGGAATCAGAACATAGCTGTTTGTGCTGGTGCAGGTGTGTGTGTATGTTTGTGTGTGTGTATGCAGGGTCTGGCATTAGGTAAACAAAAGCAAAACGCAAAAAGTGTGCGAACATTAAAGTCAACAAGAAGAAATCCGCAAAAAGCACGAAAAATATGATATATGTGACATGAAAGTCTATCCCGACGCACACACACACACGCACACACAGACATGCATACAAAACAAAAAGCAAAAGCAAATCATTTGCTACACATGTGGCCAGACAAGGCAGAAGGTGGCGAAGGGAGGAAGGCGGGACTCTAAATAAAAGTAAAAATGGAAATCTTGACACACTCTACAAACTAACTTGACCCGAAACTACAAGAACAAATAGCAAGCTACAACAGAGAAGAAGGAGGAGGAGGCAGCAGAGGCAAGAGAAAGGGGCAGAGGAGAGAGCAGAGGCAGCGGCAGCGGCGCAGGCAGACAACAAGGGGAAGGAGCAGCAACAAGGGCAGCCTTGGTCAGCAAAGCTTTTCGGATATAAAAGGACTGCCAAAATATAGCATAGCAGGGCAGTCAAGGGGCAAAATAAGGGACGGGGGGCGTGGCGGAGCCGGGGGAGGTACGCTGGGTAAGCTGTTCATATTTTATGCGCATAGCGCACATGTTTAAATTAACATAAGGCGAAATTGAGCCGCTGCCTGGGCGTGCCCAACGTTGACATTAGGCTGCATAAAATTCACACTCACACACGCACACACGACATACACACATCCCACACACACACAGAGACTCAAAAATTCAGTGAGTAGTCGAGCCGAGTCTTACATATCCATGTCATTTAGAGGAAGAGTTCGAGCTGGCACGCAGATTTCCCGATTTTCCCAGAGCCAAAAAAAGGGAATTTTACGCGGCCTTTTTACATATTTTTCGGGCCTGGCACATAACTGTGCATGGCATAATAATGATGTGTGCCCGGTCTGGCCAAGGCAGGGGATGGGGATGGGGCGAGTGTGTGGCACACAGCGCAGCCGGCGACCACAGTGCGAGCGGTCAAATAAAAAACATCGAGAGAGCGAATGGGAAAGGCTGAAAAAATCTGAAAATAAAGTCGTAAGTTCAAATAAAGCGCACAGGAAAATGGGAATGTATTGAGTGAAGTCCCGGGGCAGAAACAGGCTGTGATTGGGATATGGCAAAAGTTGAAAATTTGTCAGCGCAACAAGCTGAGAAGTGAGCTAGGCTATGGCAAATCTCGTAGTTTGAGCAGCTAATTCCATTTCTTTCATTTCTTTCTTCTGCCTTGATTCTCCGCTCAGCAGATTCACTTCAACTTAAATTCGCAATGCGAACTCCGACTGCAGCGACTTCCCCTAGCTGGGACAGCAGCATCGGGTGAGCATGTCTTGGGGAATTTATCTTTTGATTAGGCGCGCTTGAGCGACGACCAAATTGTGTGGCCGGCAATTTCCTGGATGGATGGGGGGTGAAAAGGACACACAGCACATCAAATTTATGTGCCGCCCTTTGGCCTCAATAATGAGCACAAATTTTTGTCGATAATTCGGTTTCAATACCCTGCAGCCATTCATAAAAAGAGAGGCTAAAAGAGAAAGGGCTCGCTTGGCATGTAAAAATGTTCGCAATAAAAGAAAACAATTATAATTTTTATTATATTCTATATTGTATTAAAGAAAATTGAGTAAAACAAAGAATTCTAGTTTTTTATAATTATTTAATTAAACAAAAATTATGTGAGACAGGGTAGTTGTCAGTCGGGTGCGCTGACAAAAAGTTTTTTGTTTGATATTTTTCTTCTTTTTTTTTTGGTTTTTTCCGCCCAACATTTTTTGCTGATTTTCCCTTTTTGTGGCTGCGCTCCGCTGCGCAATCCGCTCTCATCTGTAATTCACTTTAACTGTCTCTAAACAGACTACAGTATACTATATATATACACATATATATATAGTGTATGCTATATAGTGTATACTGTGCGTATACGCGATTTATTATGAGGCGCTGCAAAAATGAAATGCCAGCTCATTGGATTACGGTTGAGGCTTTGATTTGCTTTAAGCATGCGGCGAAAGGATGCCCCCGTTGGGGTCAAGGCAGCGGCAGGGGCTAGGGGGCAGAGAGAGAGAGAGGGGGGGAGTGAGAGGGGGTAATCCGAGAGAGAAAAGAAACGAGAAGAACGAGAGAAAAGCCATAAATGTTAATTGCAGCACACACGAGAGCTTAGCCTGACCGCCCTCGGGCTGACAGCTGTGCAGAATGAGTTTGACAATTATGTGACTCGCTGGCACACACACACGCACACTCATACGCACACACACATGCACAAGCACACGCACTCATATTGCGCACATGACAATAACTGCCCCGAAGCCGAGAGAGCAACATTTTTTGGGGGCATCAAATTCATTAGAGCCGCTTCAAAGTGCCAACGTGCAGGATATGTTCCAGCTTTATCCTTTGGCTGCAAAGCAGCCCCCCTACCTCTCCTCTTCCTTCCTCTCCTTCCTCTCCCTTGCTCTCCTCTTACCGACAGCTGCTGCTCCTGCATGCAAAACGATGTTTTAATATGAAATTAGTTAGGTCCTTTGGTTTTTGGCTTAGCTGCGTGCCGACTACCTCAACTCCAAGTGGCGACAGTGCCTCCTACTCATGCGTCTACTCCAGCGTCTCCTCAAGCGTCTCTTCCTGCTCCTTCATCTACTCCTTCGCCTTCGCCTGCGTCTGCTTCACCCGCTCCTCCTGCTGCTCCACTCGCTTGTCTCCGTTCGGGCAAAAGTAAAACAAATACAAATTGCTTGCCATGTACTTATTTGGTCAACAAATGACAGGACATTCAAACACACACACACACACACTCGCACACACACGCATAGATAGCGACAGAGATAGAGATAGGGAAAGAGAGAGAGAGAGCGAAACAGATAGCCAACATTAACACAACATTGCCACTGTTGACTTACGCAACAAGGAACAGTTACGACTGCCAGCCAAATACCGTTACTCTAGCCACACACACACACACCACCGCACCTTACCCCCTCTCCTATCCAACCCTGGTAGTCGTCCCTGTCTGCCTGTGGCCACTCAAGACAAAGGGCAACCAATGCGTCCTATTCCATTGACTTTTTAACTGTGCTGGCGTTGCCAGACAAATCGCTGCGCTGGGCTGTAGGCAGGTGAAGAATCTTTGAAGAGTAAGGCAGAGCAAGAGAGAGGGAGAATGGAAGAGAGAGAGAGAGAGAGGGAGAAAGGCGTAACTTTTGGTTATGCTTTTGCCAATTAAACGCGGGCCGAGTGCAGCTCTCTCTCTCCTTCTCGCGCTCTCAATCGACAAATTGTAACGTAGTTCTCACAGATACACACACACACACTCACCCACACACCTACACACACACACCTACGCACCACATGTCAGATGCCAGCCGCCAAAGTTTTTCAACTGTCAATTAAAAGCGAAACTAATTAAACTTTGCAAAGCGGAAGGGGAGACGTGTAATTAATCGACAGCGAGAGCAATGCGACAGAGGGAGAGAGAGAGTGCAAGAGAGAGCGAAATGCCAAGCAAAACGATTAAAGTTTAATTGAACTTGTGCATTAACAAAAAACGCCTGCGAGCACGATGACAATTATTAATCAATTTGCGATCGAATGAAGCCAGAAAAAAGCCAGAAAAAAGCCGCGCAGATTAGTTGCCATCTCTTTTTGCCACACACTTCTCCCCCTCTCTGCCTTTCCCTCTCTCCCTCTCTTCCTTTCTCTCTTTGTGTATTTGCAGCCAAAATGATGTGCCAGTTTATTTATTCGCAGCGCCTCCGCCACCAGAGCCAAACGCATTGTCATTGTCAGATCGAAGCCGACACCTCCTCTCCCTCTTTCCGCTCCACCTCCCCCTATGGCCTTACCACATGAGCGACCGCAACGTGAGTAAATGACAAAAGCACTAAAAACAATATGGCGTCACTTCCGGCACGCATTAGCGGCATACGCCATATGCCTTGTTCGTTGGCGTTTCTCGCCTTTCCGCTTTACCCCCGCATCCTTCCCCCTCCCTCCCCCTTGCTCTTCACACTGCAGTCGCATGCCGAATCAGGCAGCTTAACGTGTCATTGTCATTATGCGCATTGTTTGCCCTCGTCGTTGTCGTTGTTGTTGCTCCTGTTTCAGCTTGTTGTCCTGCGCTTGGCAGCTCAGTTAGCTCGGTTAGCCCGGTTAGGCATCATCATCGTTAACAGCCTGCGGCGTCAACCCGTCGGGTGGCAACAAAATGATTTGATCGATGTAGTTACACCTTGCAGTCATATACGCAGCCATTTAAAAATTCGAACGCTTCGACGGGGTCGCAGGTTGCAGGTCGCAGGTCGCTGACTCAAATTAGATTAATGACCCAAGCGTAGCTGGGATCGCAGCAGCCCACGTGGCGGCAACTACGCGCTCATTATGCGGCGCACGAGTTCGATTTGATGCTCATTTAGTTGTTTTTCTCTGTGTCTCAGATTCTTTTTTACTTTTTCTCTTTCTTTAGTCACTTTCTTACTCTGTCTCTGTCGCTGTCGCTGTTGTTGTCTCTCTCTCTCTCTGTTGGCATCGCTGTTGCTGTCTCTGCTCGGCTCACCGCAATAATTGGAAAAGTTTTCATTTGAACGCCATCAACGACACCAACAAGAACAATGGCTCGTGTTGCTACAACAACAACAGCAACAACGAATTGTGGTTTACAGCAGCAATCACAACAATAACAACAACAACAATGAAAACGACAACGACAAGAACACGACGAGCAACGCTATCATCGTTCTCGTCCTCGTCGTCCGCATCGTCGCCGTCCGTGTTGGCGAAAAGTCATCAAAAGGCTAGTAAAGGTTGACGCAGCTCCTCCTGGCCGTCCTGGCCATCCCGGCCATCCTGTCCAGGACAACTTTTTGCGGCCATCGCACGCTCATGGATTTAGCACGCAGCGGACCACGAAAACGAAACGAAAACACTTTGCAGCTCACCCCAAAAGTAAAAGAGATAAGCGCGCAGAGCGTAGGAGAAAGAGAGAGAGAGAGAGAGAGAGATAGATGGGGTGAGAAGGAAACAGCAGCTGCATTGCCATGCACTTCCCTTCGTAGTGGATATTACGCGTACTATGCCAGCAGGTGTAACGCGCTTCCATTAGCAACTGCAGCTAATGCAAACCGGGATTAGGAACAACTTCGAAGGGGTTCGATATGAAAGTTGCGAGTGGAGAGACCGGAGAGAGCGGCGAGATGCTCGTAAAGCAGACTCCATTTGTTATATAATGCTTGGCTATATAAAGCTCACTATGCTGGCAAAGGAGTGACATCATTCAACTTAACTTGCAGCGCATTCCCAGTTCTGCTATACCCGACGCCTGCTCACATCATGGCGTTTGCTGCCTTGGCTGCTGAGCCATGCAGTTTGCCTACAATGATTTAAGTTTTCATTATCGAGCAACGTCTGCCCAAAGACCTTCCTCCCCCTCCTTGCCCTCTTCCCCTCCCGCTGCATGTGTGCAGTTAAATGTGAAAAGTTCCATTTCAACTGGATTACATCGTTTATCCTAGCAAACAGGCAGAGGCACGCACGCAGACAGAGGCAGCGAAAGAGAGAGGGAGTAAGAAGGGACAGGGTGCAGGGCGCGGCCGGGGAGATAATGAAACAGCCTGGCAAATGCTTTCGATCGCTGACGTCGCCGTCAACCGCGCTGCAAATGCATTTTCGACGCGCTTCGAATGCGACGCCCGGCACCAAGAGCGACGTCCAAACCAAGAAAACCAATGAAAATGTTTGCCCTGCTCACATGGACATTGGCCAGGTTGCACTTGCTGCCACTCGACACGGGATACAGGCAGCAGGGAGGGGAAGGGGCTCTATGAGTGCCAGGATACTCTGCAGCTTGCTATTTAGTATGCGCTCTCTGGTGTAAGTAGGCAGGGGGGAAGGGGACTGCAACTGTCGGCCATACGGTTGGCTTTCTGTGGTATTTGTTATAGCAAAGGCTAATGAAAAGTTGACCGTGCCGCGCGTTGCCCTCGCTGCGACCTCTGCTGCACCCGTTGCCAGGCTGCGGCTCATCATCGGCAACGGCAAGAGCAAAGTTTTTCATTTGAGATTGCCTCTCTGCAGCCGCTTGCTGCTTGCCGCTTGCCGCTTGCCACTTGCCACTTGCGTCGCATGCAGCGGCTCCATTTGTTGATGCCGCATCCCTGGGGCCATCCTTAATTTGAGCAGCCGTCATGCCCAAGTGATTCCATGCCAGGCTTAGATGGGGGCAGCTGTTGCTTAGCACCTTGCCTGCCTCGATGGATGTCCCTGCAACCCGCTTACTGCGTTACATCGACGGAAGACGAGCCACACTTTTCCTAAAAGGATGTCATAACTCAATGATCGCGTAGTTTAGTTCACGAAACAGAAATATTTAATTTTTTTGAAAAAAAAATATAAAAAATCTAACAAAAAATGTAGCCAGTTCCCTTAACCAATCTCCCCTTTCCCTCTAATTAAAGCAGATGAATTGACATTAATTGCAAAGCATTTTTTCCTCTTCTGAGCCCAGTGCGAGTCCTAGGAGCACTTGTGGTGCTTAGTGCAAGTTAAGCTCGTCGCATCGACAACCTAACACGAAGTTCGTAGCGGACTTTTGCGGCAATAAAGCAGCTCAACTTCTGAACTCCAACGGGGGTTGCTGCAGATTTGCTTATGCAACTGCAACGGGTAAGGCGTAAGGGGTAAGGGGTAAGGGGCAACGACAACTGCAATTTAGTTGAATTACCAAGTGAAACAATGGCAACTGTTAATTGGTTTCCTTTGTCCTCGCACCGGATACCGTAATCGCAGTCGTGGCCAAAGCTGTAGCTGCTGCTGTAACTATAGTTGCAGCCATGGCTGATGTTGCTGTTACTGTTACTGTACCCATTATTGCAGCTAGCACTGCAGCCGGCAGGCGCCTGTGGCTGCTGTTTGCCAATTGCTGCAAGAATTTGAAATTGTCTTTTGCCGGGCAAATTTATTAAACAAACAAAGCTAGCGCCAGAGGTAGAGCCACAGCCACAGCCAGAACCTGAGCGGATGCGAGAGCAGAGAGAGAGACTTAAATGCAGCAGCAAAGATTGTGAGCTGCCTCGAAGCAGCCGGAATAGAACGGAATGAGGAGCAGCAACAGCTGCAATTTGCATACTGCACTAACTAAGCTGATGAGGACAAGCGCCGCAGCCGGCGCAGCAGCCAGCAGAGCTGACAACTAAAAGCTGCGCCCTTGCCCATGGGCAATAAACGAAACAGCTCGGTCCGGAGCTAAAGCCGGAGCCGGTGCCAGGCCGAGATGCGAGCGGAGCAACAAGCTTATCTTTATGAAGTCGCATAACTAAATGTCCAATCAGTGAAGCTGCAGCTGACAAATGAATTGCCCCCACTGCAAGCTGCACAGTTAAGCGACAGCTAAGCTACCTCCCTCCCTCCCTCTGCTGCACTGTCCTGTCGTATAGCATATAGCAAAGCACAATCCTAAAGTATCAATCTGTTGCCCTCGAGGCACCCGTTCAGGTGAAGTCGAAGCTGAAGTTATCGCAAATTGCAACGCGTTGCTCGTGTTCGCTGCGACCTGCATCATCCATGCCCCTCTCTTCTCTCTCTCTACGTGTCTAATAGATACTATTTATCTCTGCACGCTAAGCTACTCAGCTATGCTAGGGTATCAGCTTTCTGCACATTGTTCGCATATCTCTTTGCTAATTTCGCTATGTATTTTGTTTCGTGCTTGTCTCTAACATTTCTGCTTTGTATGCCCTTTTACCTTTGAAAATTGTTAAAACGGGTATATTAACTTTGTGCAAATTTATGTGACAGGCATAATGAGGCTTGGCATATCCCACAATGTGTATGTATTATGCTCAAGTTTGGAAGCCGACTCGATTAAGTCATGTCCGTCTGTCTGTCTGTCTGTCTGTACTTCTGCGTGTCCGTCTGTCTGTCCGTCTGTCTTTCCGTCCTTCTGTCTGTCCGTCTGTCTGTCTGTCCGTCTGTCTTTCCGTCCTTCTGTCTGTCCGTCTGTCTGTCTGTCCATCTGCCTACCCGTCTGTCTATATGTCTGTCTGTCAGACGTCCATCTGTCTACCTGTCCATCTGTCTGTCCGTCTGTCTGTCTGTTTGTTGTCCGTTTGTCTGTCCTTCTAGGTAAAGACGCAGATCCCAGATTCCTGCGATTAGAAGACTTGGATGTTGAAAACTGAGGCGTAGGGTATCTTACTGTCGGGCACGCTTAGTTGTAGTATTTATTACTTTTACTTCCTCTTGCCAGCCAGTCCATTTTTGGCACATCAATACTGCAATTGGGCTTAAACTGTTGTTAAACGCAGGAGACGACAACGACGATGACGACGATAAGGATGTGGATGAGGCGAAGGCTGAGGCTGAGGACGAGGACGAGGACAAGTGGCAACAGTCGCAAATAAGTTGCACTTGTTGAAAGTTTCCTGCTGCCGCAAACATTTGCATATTCCCGTCGAAAACTTTTGACTTTGCGCCCGTTTTTTGGCCATTTTGTTTTATATTCCCCGCCACTTTCCACACCCGCTCCCCTCCCCCTTTCGCACTCACCCCGCGACTGCAGCGATAAGTCAATGAGCGAGTGTCGAGTTGCAAAGCGCTGCAAGTTTTGCTGGCATTGTAGCCTGAGTAGCGTGAGACAAGGTCCGTTTGAAAAATGAATGAATAATCAACTACCCTGGGCATTCTAGTGCCAAAGAGGGGGAGAAGGAAGGAGGGAAGCGAGGGCGGGGCACAATTTGCCTGTGGAAGTTTATTGCAGCGCATAAATCGGCCGTGCGGGCCGAGTGATGGATATGCTGAGTGAGAATTGGGCGGGTCTGCGTGGAAATGACATTGATGACAGTGCACAAGGCGCAGGCATATCCAAATAGAGCGAGAGAGAGAGGCGAGAGGGAGACAGAGAGACATCGTAAATCAATTATGATTAAAGCTCATTACAATTGCAATGCACGCGTCACAATTCTGGTACAAACTTATTGGCAGGCAAAAGCCACACAACGTTCTAAGGAAATTGCTTAGCTCTCACCCGCTCTCTCTCTCTCTCTCTTCTCCATTCTCTTGTTTTCTCTCTTTAGTTTTCAATGTGCGTGTGCGTAAGCGTGTCAGAGCTGTGTGTGTGTGTGTCTCTGTATGTGTGTGTGTGTGGCCACGCCCACCTAATGACAATGATTTGCTTTGCCATCGATTGTAAACGCTTACAGTTCAGCTTGTAATGATGCTGCTTCTGCTGCCCCTTGCCCTCTGCTTCCCCACCTCCTGCCACCATCTGCTTGTTTGCAATTTCAACATACATACTCACTCTCTCTCACACACACACACATGCGAAAACAATTCTTGAAGCAACGACGCAGCTTAGCCGCAGTATGATTGATTAGGAGAAGCCTGTAGGGTGAGAAGAGAGAGAGAGAGAGAGAGACTGCTACGAAGATTTATAATTTAGAGCATAATTAGATGAGTGTTGTCTTCTTTCCCGGGCACGCTTTCTCCTGCTGTCTCTCTCGCTCTTCTTCTCATGCGTGTGTGTATGTGCTTAGTGCCTTGCGTAAGTCTGCGGTGTGGTTAATAAGTTGCATAACTGCTACAACCGCAGCAGCTGAGAGGAAGCAAAACGCTGCAACGGCAGCTTCCACTTTAAAGTGAGTTAAGGACATAGAGCAAGTCTATAAATTGCGGTACACTATGACAGTATTTGTCATTGAAACCTCATGGCATAACTTTGATTTTGGCAGACTTAATAAGCAAGAATAGTTAACTTGGACTCGTCGCTGAATAAGAATATATAAGACATATAGCAGATGCCTTTGCGCATTGCAAATGAGTTTTATGGCTTGTGTGAGTCCATAATAGGAAACAGTTCCCTAGCAGAACACCTTAATAAGTTGACAAACCCCTGGCTGGCCCACATGTCGTATACTTAACGGAGTCTAAATGCAGCCTTTGCTTCGATATGAAACAAATTATAATAATCTATCTTTACAGGGTATCGGGCACTACATACATACATTTTTTGGGAGCAGTGCAAAGCTATATCAAGCTATAAATGGATGCATTCATGCAGACCCCCAAGGCAAACTTCAAGCGAAGCCCGTCTGACGTAAGTCGCACCCCCACGACGGCGCACTTTGCTGACTGTCGACGGCGCAATGATTATGTGCCACATGTAGGTAGCTGAATGTACATATGTGTGTGCGTGGGTGTGTGTGCATTTGGGCTGTCTTGGGCTGTATACAAATGCCTACTTATAACGACATTTAATTTCAAAGCACGCGCGCACAGGACGAGTCGAGGTACAGACTGTTGTGTCTGCAATATTGAATATTGTAGCAGATACGCGCACTGAGACAGGCGCACGCACACATTTACTACGCACACGCATTCACACACATTGCCACCTATACAAGAGTGCGTGAAAGGCTGCTCCTGGGCCTGTGCTCTGACCATGGGTCGGGGCCGACGTTGTTTGCTCATCGTTCGCCTCCGCGGCCAGTCAATTTATTTGCTGCACAGGCCTGGGCAGTGCCGAAAACTCCTGCGCTGTCCACTCGTGTGCCGACATGTGCACCCTCCTCGCCCCTCCCCCGCCTCCAGTTTCGCCCTTGCCATAGCAACATGTCTTCCACCTTATGGCAGTGGCACTGCGGCACTGCGCATAAATCTCACGCGCACCACATAATTATCCAGTCAACAGGCGCTAAACAGCCCTCGAGCGAATGGATTTGCCCAGTGCTTAGTGGGCGGCTGCATGTCAAGCGTGGCCACGCCCACTAAGCTCTTCGCAGTTGGCTTTAAGTTGTCCGTGTGCTGCTCTGAGAAGATCAACGGGCAATTTGCCACTGCGAAATGTTGTTGAACTGTTGAGGCTGACTTTGCTAGGGGAACTTTCTCTACCAATATTATAATAACTATTGAGATTATTGACTAGTTCTATGCCTATAGGGTATATTAACACAGTGCAAATGCTTATAGATAGGCAGAAAAAGCATGGCAGTGTATATTCTTAGTTAGCACAAATAATCAGCTCAATTGAATCAAGTCTGTCTGTATGAACGCGCCGAACTTCGCATGTATGAAAGCTAATGACTTCCAATTTGGCATACAGGTTCCTGTTTGATATACGCAAGTAATACTTATTTAAAATTTTATCTGCCACGCCCACTGCCCTTACAATTTCCCCATTAAGCCTTCTGTAAGTAAAAATCTATACAAATTTGTCGGATCTTTTTCGGCTGCTGAGAAGCTAAGTAAGTTAATGACAGCAGAAAATTAAATAAAACTAAAGTAAAGTAAGTTTCATGCGGGCAGCAAAAAAGCAGGTTAATTGCACTGGCAGACACCCTGTAATAATCCATTTTGAATTGAGAACTATTAATTACCATAATGCTCTTTGAAGATCAAGAGCTGGCTGTAAGTCTCTCTTACTGCCCTCATCCGCCCACCTCAAGCTAATGTGTACAGGGTATTGCAGCGAAACGAATGCTTGCCTGCCTGTGAGAGCTTTCAACGGGTACAACAATTGCAAGAGGAAAAACAAAAGTAGAAGCGCAAAAATACCAAGTGCATTGCAACGCGCAAGGTGAAGGAGAAGGCAGAGTTTTTGCCATTGCCAAAGCAAATATGCAAATTGTTGATTACAAAGTTTTGTTGCTGCTGGTGCTCCTTCTGCCTCCTGCTGCTGCTGTTCCATATAAATATTTAAGTATCTTGGCATTTTAGCTGCTAGTTTTTGCAACAAAATGGCAGTTGCCAAGCACAGTGGGATGCTGTAAGGGGAATGGGGAGAGGAGAGGGCAGAGCAGTCGCTTGCACAATGGGCGCCTGTCTAAATTAGACTTTGAGTATTTTGCATATTTAATTGAAATTGCATTTCTTAAATAACTCACTGTCATTTGCACAACACACATACACACGCACTAGGAAAGGAGGGGGGAGAGAGAACGAGACAGTAACTAAGGACAAAGTGGAGCAGCAAGAGCCACGCCTACAGCCGGCATACGCTTTTTATTTGTGCATTTAACTACAGCTCGACTTCGCATGGATGTGAGTGTGTGCGGATGAGTATTTATTTAGTTTTATAAGAGTTTATTCAAGTGCATGTCTTACCCAAAGCTTTGTTTGTTTATTTCGGCCAACTCAACAAGAGCAACAACAACAACAACAACAACAGAAGCAGCAGCAGCAGCCCTACAAAAAACCGAAACTCATTTGCAATTTGTTTAATCAACACTCAACGCACAAGCAACTTGAACACACACGCACATCCACACACACACATACCCATAGAAATAGAGATAGACCCAGCCGAAATTCCACATGCGCCCCGTGCGCCCGCTTCAGACACTTTTACCAGCGCCAAAACTTCGCACTCGTCCTCGCACAAGCAAAGTCAAATAAACATGCTAATTAAAAGGCAGAACCCCCGCACAGCCCCTTCCCCATCTTCCCGCCTAGCAAAAAATCCAAGTCAAAATATTTGACCCAATCATAGACGCGGCACAATGGCGAATTACGCCCCCCCCCCAAAAAAAAGCAGAGAACGCCGACGTGAACACACAAAAGGAAGCACAAACAGACAATAAATACATGGCTTCTCTAGCTATGCTTTCTCTTTACTCTTTCTACTCCTTTCAAAAAAAGCCAGAAATGGCCATTAAACACAGCTTTAAGTTGGCCAAATAAGTGTGACTAGACAAACCGTTGGCAAAGGCACGGCTAGAAAACGGTTTCGGCTTGGAAAATGTCAGTGGAATGTTAAGAAAGAATTTTATTTAAAATATTTTAAAATTATAAAATAATATAAAGTTTATAAAAATATTTATTTTATTCCTTTTTTTTAAATTATTAATAATAATTACTATAATAATAATTTATATGTAATTATTTTAAGTATTTCAAGTCCCTTATATATTAACAGCTCATACTTTAACTGTGCTAAGCAAATCCCTATAAGTTGCTTGCCAGCTAACTGCAATTTAAGTTTTGTTTTAATTTTCCCCCCTTGCCCTCTCCCCTGTCCATTTTCATTTGCAGCTCCCCCCGCCTAGCCAGATGGCAATCTAAATGCGACTAATGAATGTCATTAACTCGCTGGGTAGCGCATTGCTGCACCGGGGACACTTGCGAGTCGATTGAAATCGGATTAATAAATGAGTGTGGCACGCAAAAATTGTGGGAGTATACAGTGAAAGAGAGAGAGGAAGGGAGGAGGAAGGGAAGCCAGGAGGAGCCGGTCTCCATTGGCTGCAGAGTGTTGCAGATTGCTTTCCGGCTGGCAAAATTTTTCTAGCTTTAATGCAATTACTGAATTTGCCCGTCCGGTGCCGGCAGAGGTGTTGCCGGTTGACAATACAGACACTTGGCCAGGCTGTGACCAGTTCCCAGGTTGATTATGATAAGGAGGTGATGCCTCCTCTGCAAGGCAGATGAGAAGCATTTGAAACAACCAATTAGGCTCTTTACACTGCCTAGGCTTACATTGATTCGACTGCAAAGTATTGAGCAGACATGCAAATCAAAATCCATAGCTGACGTCACACTCGACCTTATGACCTCTCAGCTGTGGTCAGCCGGGCAAGCCGAATCGATAAAATGACTTTCATTATCAACGCGTTTTAATTGCGTCTTTTTAAGTGCAAAACTTAACTTTGTCGGAGCATATTTCATGATTGTATCAATTCTTAATCAGTTCAGCTCGGCTCAACTCGGCTCGCACAGCTGCTTGGCTGCCCCTGCTGTGGCAGCTGTGCAGGTAATGGCTTTGGTATTAAGAAATTATCAGGCCAAAAAGTTGGCCAACCCGGTGCGGTGGCCGGGCCTGGGTTCGAGCACGCCAATAGAAGGTAATTAGAGACCCTGCCGGGCCAACTTGTTGTGCTAGCCACCCTGCCCCACTTTCCCCCAGGGGAAAGAGGCGAAAATATGAAAAACATTTGTGTGCAAATAGAGGGAGGAGAGGGGAAGGGGTATGCAGTGCCCTGAATGTGGCTGCATGGGAGGCATTGCCACGCCCCTGGCCATTTTTCCACTTGACTGCGAGTGTGCGTGCAACAATTGTGGCTGCAACAACTTGGCCATGCTGCCAGTTGCCGCACGCAATGTGCAGCCGCAGCCGCAGCGACAGCCACAGGGCAGGGTGGGCTTTCAGCCGGAGGGAAACTTGGGGCAACGAGTTAAAGCCAGTTTTACCTTTCTTGCTGAGAGCTTTACAATTTCGTCATCTAATGTGAAAGGTATTGGGGCGCAGGCAGGAAAGCAAGACAGTTTGGCACAGCACCCTTCTAGCTTTTCCCCTATCCCTCATCGACAACGATGCCCAAGTTGTAGCCCAGGACACAAGACGTTGCTTTATTGCCCTGCCATTTGAGCTAATGCCTCACGTGGTGGGGGGACCTGCAAATCTCCGCCAGACATGGCCATTATGCAGCAAATGCGTGTTAATAGGCAAGTTAAAAGTTTTCGAGCTAATTATCGAAAGGCAACCTGCCTCAGTCTGCCTCGCTCTGCTGCTTGCCCCGCTGGGAATGCTCATGTGTCTGCAGTGCTTCGGTTACAATTTGTGAAGGTACTCAGAAAGTTGGTCATCGATTTGGCCAAATTAAAGGCTCACATATGCACACACACACACACACGAACACATATTGTGGTAATTAAGCCTCAGAGCATGTGGCATGCAGCAAATGCGGCGAAAAATAGTTTAAATGCTTGTGCACTACTTTGCGTATGCTTAATTTAATTTGTCGACCACTTTACGCTTGGCAGGGCAGCTAAAGTAGCGAAGCAGTTCCAGGTACATGCGAAACCACTTTAATGTAATTAAAAATACAGGGGAGAATCTAGAAAACAAGTAAATTAAAAATATGCAGATTACAAAAGACTGCATTATGATTCTTTCATTTCATTTGACGCTTTCATTTAGCGGTTTTTTTTGATTATCGAAACGCGCATCATTAGTGGAATCATCTACGGTTCGAAGCGACCACTTAATCTTTATGCAAGACGCCCGAAAGTGTCGGGCAAATAGTCTTGGCAGTGATTTTAATTGAAAAATATTTACCCTCCTCTAACATCCCCTGCCAAAGTTCACGACACGCGTTTGACGTGACGTGGCTACACTGCGAAAGAGAGAAAGAGAGAGAGAGAGCGCGTTTGTCGCGCTGGGAACTCTATTTAATTAGTGCCCAAGCCGCCTACATTTGTCGCTGTGTAAACTTCAATTAATATGCGAATGAAATCCGCTTAGACAAAAAGCAGCAGCAACAGCGGAGGGGCACACGGAAGGGGGGGAACAATCAGGACAAGCGCAAAGAGCGAAACTGCCAATCAAGCGAGCGAGCACCGTGAAGAGGACACGCCCCGACCCCAGGCACACCCTCCCTCCTTGCAGCCCCTTGGTGATTTGCGACATTTTGTTATTTTTGCTGATGTCGCTGTCGCCGTCGCTGCTGCTGTCGCTGGCGCTGATGCAAAGCCGACACTCGATTGAACGAGAGAACATTCAAGTACTCTAATTAAGATCAAACGTTTCGCTGCGAAATGAGATTCCATCGCCATCGCCCTGACGGCATTGTTGTACAAAATATCCATATTAAAATCACATAATGAAGTGTCAGCGAATCTGATGACGCCTCCATCCCCCTACTCTCCCTCTCTTGCTCTCTCTTTCCCTCCCTTGCTGCCTTTCATTCTAATGAGAGATTAACGTCAAAACTTAAGAGGCGAGTGTTTAATCAAAACCTTCGGCGCTCGATTGGCGTTTCCCTCTCTACCCCCTCTGTTGCCTTCCCTTGTTATTGTTGCCGGACTCATCAAAAGGCAAAAAGCGTCTTAAAGTGGTCGCTGGTTGCACTGACAGCTCGATAATTAATGAAACGTAGTAGGCTCTCGCTTCTTTTTTTCTGCCTTCTCCACGGGCATAAACTAATTAAGTCTACTTAATAAACTCTAGGAATTACCCACTCACACTCACACACACCCACACCCGCAAGGACCTTCGGGGCGTATTCAATGAGCCGCTAAACAAAAACTTGCAAGATGAAAACAAACACGAAAAAAAAAAAACAACGCGTATTTAGATTGTCTCATTTCGTTTAATTAAAATTAAATGTTCTTGTTTTGCACTGCGATTTACTAAAAAATTGCCTCTAATTACGCAACGCGTAATCTGACGCCAGATTTTAATTAACGCTGCATGTACCACCTAACGGTAGTTAACACCCTCTCCCTTCTCTCTCTCTCACTCTCTTTTTCTCTTTCATTGCCATAGCTATTTGCATGTCCGACGGGGAGTGAGAAAAACTTTTAGAAATTGAATTTAAGATTCTCTTCTCTGTGATATTTAATCGCGTTTCCCAATACACACAAGCATTTGCTGTATGTGTGTGTGTGCGTGTGTGAGTGTATCAGTGTAGTAGTGTGTGCGCTGCAGATATCGTATATTCTGGCTTTTAATTAAATTTTTAAAACCAATTAATGGAAGAGACAGTATTTAATAACAACGCAGGGTGCGAAAAAATGGGTTGAAATTTCATAAATTTTGCAGAAAATATGAAGCAGCATTGGACACGACAAAAATACTTACGCAGCCACATACAGACAGCCGCGCACACACACACACACACACACACACAGACAAGCGCACACACAGTGTGGGGGAGTTGGGGGTGGCGTCGTGCTCGCACTGAAATGTATGAGAAATAAAATTGTTGCGGGAAGGTAACGCACACACACACACACAGGCACACACAGGCACACTCTGGCACTGGGACATCAATGTCAGGGCAAACAAGAAGACAGGCAGCCCGGAGATTGGGTAGGGAGCGGGGGTTCAAGGCAGGGTAAATTGCTAACTGGAAACTGGGAATAGGGTTTGCCAGGCGCTGCGCGTCGCGTCGCGTTTTGAGCTCTCGTTTTTGCGTTTCCTGCAGTCACTTGACTGATTTCAAATGTTACCGTTATTTATACACGTAGCCGAGCTGTATAAACAGCAGCAGCAGCAGCAGCCCCGTGCGTAGCATCTTCTCTCTCTCTCTCTTACTCGCTGTGCGAACTTGCCCCTGTTCTGGCGTGTATTTTTGCACATTTTTCATCGTTTGCCGTGAACGGCGATGCTGCAGCTCGACAGCTCCATGTTGCAAGAGACTGACTGCGACTTGGCAACACCAGCTACACCAGTTACAACAACACACCCTCTCTCTCTCGCTCTCTTGCTCGCCCATCAGTTTCTGGCTTGCCCTCCCGCTGTTAGCTGTCAAAAGAGATTTTTTTCAAATTAACTTTTCATATATTTATGTATGTTTAAATTTCAGCACAATCTTTTTTCAGTTTGCCCAGCAAAACACATCATACTACAGGGTGCCAGGCAGACATATGTTATACGGTACTACATGTATAGTATGTGCCGTAAATGTATATCAAATTACGTAACTGCACCTTACACGCGCCAAGTTATACCATATGCGGCATAAAGCGCGCGTTCCTCAATTTGTTATTTTCTCTTCCGCTGAAGCCTTCTGGCGCCTGAATGAATGTGTCATAAACGTTTGAGTCGGACAAAAAAACACAAATCAAGATAAATAAACGGAGTGAGTGTAGACGGGGTGCTCGCTTGAAAGATACCACTCAAGCATTGCAGATTATAATACGACTTAGCTGCTTCATGAAGATAAGACACGATAAGGACGAAAATTTTAAATTAAAAAATAATATGAATTTATTTTTTAAAAAATGTATGTATTTTTTCAATATCGAATTAGAGGAGGCGCTCTCAAAAATAACAAAAATTTTACATAAATATAGCGAAACTAAAAATTAGAAAAAGAGATTTATAATTTAAAAGAAAAAAAATGTTAAAAATTGAAAAGAAAGAAAGAAGTTTTCATATTTTATTTAAAATTAAAACAGTTAAATATTTAAATAAAATATAAACAAAAAATATTTATACCTAAAATTTAATATTAATTATTATAAATTTGCATTTAATCTGGAACAATAACAAGTTAATTGATACAACAATCTTTGCAAAAAATTTAAAAAAAGAAAAAATCCAATCAAGCCATATCTAACACAAATTTTTTAAAACGCCCTCCCGCCCCGTTTACAGGGTATGCAGCAGAGCTACTGAGATGCAAGCTCCATAACAGTTTTGCATATGATTTGGTAACCTCTGGCACCTAGTGGAAAATATGTGGGCAAAACTAAACTAAAGCTGACATTTGTGCGTTTTGAAAAGTCAACATTGTATTTTACAGTTTTTGTTGATGTGGTATTTGCATACGCCTGCAGGGGGGGTATATTAGTTACGTATAGCTCACAGAGCGTAAAACTAAAAATTTGCTTTCTATCTACCCAGTTGAGCTTGAAAAATATTATACATTATTGCCATGGGAACAATCGGCGAAAACTTGTGCCATAAAGCCATGCAAGGGTATGACAGAGTTCGGTATGTCGAACCATTCGTTTTTTGTTGCTGTTGTTTTTTAATGTTGTCCCTCATGCATTTTTGAAGCGCTTAACAAATTTTTTGGCATAAATATTTGATAATGCGCTTGGCATGAAGGCAAAAGTTTTGGACCTTTAGATTGCCGGGGATGTTGCTGCAAAGTTAGTCATTTTTAGAGAGAGAATTTATGACCCGATGCTGAGAAAATTTCCATTAATTATCCAACTGTGCCATGGGGCAATTGTGAGTTCACAGACACAGAACTGACATCCCACTTAGATTATTATTATATTAACATATTTATTGTATTCCAAGTTTTTAGTGAGGAAATATTTTATCACAGCATCCACTGTACATATGCCAAAATAAAATCTGTATAGAACTTTATATTTTACGAACCGTTGTAGTAAAACCTCCTATTTTAAGTGTCTACAGAAGAATGTTCTCCTTGTAAGTAGGAGTGGCTTGGCGAGAGACACCTAGAGACACACCCAAAATCAATTTCTCTCCAACAGATACCGTTACTGCAAAATTCCCATACAACAAGGTGTTCGTAGTGGGATATTTGTTAATCATCGTATTTTGACTAGTCCCTTCGTTCTACAGTCTCTTGCATACTCCAAGGCTGGCGCAAAAGGATCTGATGGCAAAGGTGAGAAAAAGGCCCAGCCAAGGCAAGTGATAAAAATGTTGAGGAATTGAAAAAGAAAGTTGTCAAGGCCGGAAATATGGAAGAATTGAAGAAAGCTGTTAGCAAACCCGAAGATATTGAAGCACTGAAAAAGGCAGGCGCAAAGCCCGAAGATATTGAGAAGCTCTTAAAGTCAGGAAAGCCACCACCACCGCCCGGACCTCCCAAGATCGAAATGAGAATCGTTCAGCCTACGTATCCCAAATCGGGCTACGATGAGAGAAACATGAAACTGGGTCGCAAACTCTCGCCCCACCTGACTATCTATAAGAAACAACTGACTTCGATATTATCGATTCTGCTGCGAATAAGTGGATGCGTCTTGGCCGTAGGTGTTTGGTTTATCGGATTATGTGGCCTCTTCAGCGATATGAAAATCAATGATATGGTTGCCGAGGCAGAGAAATCGGATACTAAAAAAACCATTGTAAATTTACTGAAAGTCGGGGTGGCATTGCCTTTTGCCTATCACATTGTGGGCGGAACGCGACATCTGCTTTGGTATCTCAATGTCTTTTTAAGCAAACAGATGGTCTATGTGACTGGCTATGTTTCGATTGCATTAACCCTTATATTGGCAGGTGTCTTGTCTATTCTAAAGCCCGAGGAAGTTAAAGCACAATTGCAGGAAGTCGAAAATATTAGACAATTGGGAATTAAATTGCAGCCTTTGGTAATGGAGACAAACCTAGCAGAAATGAAACAGCAAGATTTATTCGCAGCCGATTCTTTGAATAAAGAAGAAGTGCGACAATTGAATTGAATACACACACACACACACACACACACACACACAGCTGTATAGATAGCATATTTCATCGAGATTTCAAAAATACTTGACAAAATTCGGAGTAGACTTGAAAATTGTATTGTTACATTGCATTAGTTTTAACAATTTGGAGGAACAACATGGGTTATACATTTTTTTATTAACATGCGTAGAAACATACTAGAGCTATATACAATCTGTAAATCTTAAAGCTACCTTAAAAACACAGGTGGAAATAAACGTAAGCTCTTTTCTTTAGCACAAATTTAAACCTCAAACAACTTGCAACTTCATTGGCTTAAATTGTGCTACAATGTGGAAAATTACTTTCAGTTTTTCCCCCCACTGTCCGAGAAGGCTTTGGCTGAGGAGGGCTTTGGATATGCCATCCATGTCAGCCATAAACTACCATATAGATATCGTTGTTGTTGCCGTTGTTGTTGCTGTTGTTGCAAATACGATGGCCTCATAATGGAATTACCTGCAGAGGACTTGTCCGTCCATCATGGATGGACTCCGTCCTTTGCATATATCATAAATTTATGCGACGATTGGCTGAGCTTATTTGATTTGATAGCCAGAACCATCAGAGGATGAGCATAAGAAAAAGCAGGGTCCATTTCCAGGTACCGAGTCGTATTGCGTGCGGATTCATTATTAGATTTCCACTTATTATTGCTTTTCCCTCGCAGTGAGCTTAATTTAAATAAGCCACATGCTAGAAGCATCTCAAATGTGCTGCGTGTAAGTAGAGCAGCCTAAAGAGGGAGGGGAGTTGGGAGAGTAACGAGAGTGACAAACATTTTGTGGTACCATAACTTGATTTGCGTCTCTCGCTTTGCGTTCATTTGCCTAAATAAATACCCCCAGTAGACATAAAAAGCGCACAAGTAGACTTTGCTTTCAATCTAATAAAATTCTCGTCTTACTTGAGTTTCTGTGGCTTTTATTTAAACAAAATGCGCGCATCAACCCGCCTTCCTTCCCCTCTCTCTCTCTCGCTTTTCTGCTCAGCTTTATACATATGCATGTTTGTATGTTCGAATCCTATTCGCTACTCTTAGCTCTAAGTATTTAACGAAATCTTTGAGACTGTTTGATGAAAACTTCACGCCCAATTAGAAGCTGAACCTTTCATTTAACTCGACAAGCCACATCAAAGTAAAATCAATCATCAATATGCAAACACTGCATCAATCATTCATATACATAGCAGAGCCCAATTTCTGAAAAAATAAAAAATTTGCAATGATTATGCGCCCAAAAAAAAATTGGTCAAATCAATGTGGAGAAATTTGTGAACATACTGTCAAGCACGACCTTGCTGATGTGGCTAAAATGGCTACAAAGATACAATCGTATTATCGTATGAGTACAGGCGGCAAAACTCACTCCCATCGTTAAGCTCTCAACAACTCAGTCAGATATCAAACGTAACTAACTCTCGCCTACGGTTATTTAAAGTTGCAATTTAAAACTTTTAAAATTGTTTTATCTCTAAAATTCTTATATACATTTTTCACAAAATTTCAAAATTTAAATTTCACTCAAAATCAAAGCCGACTGCATTGTCGCCTGTGCACAAAGTCTTCATAAAAATGTGTTGTACTGGAAGGCGAAATTGGAAGGACTTAACTACACGCACACACTCGGTCTATGACATGCATACACTCACTCAGCACACACCCCACCTCCCGTCTCCTTTCGCCTTCGCCCCCTATCCCCCTACACCGTCTTCAATGCTCTTTCTCTCTCTACTCCATGCCTTGCACCGTGATTCACAGTCAAACGATTGCTTTTTCCTTTCAAGGAACTCAATATGCGTGTCTGTGTTTAATTAAGATTGAGTTTATGTATGTGAATGCGAATGGCACTGTATGAATGTGTACGGCTATACTCGTGTTGAAGGCTCTACCTCTCTCTCTCTCTCTCCCTCTCTGTGTGTGTGCGTGTGTGTGTGCGGGTATGAATAAATGTATGAGCGCATGCATTTAATTTAATTTTCATTTCAATTGATTCGATGACTTTACGTTTCATTTCACATCTCGATGCGATTTCAATTACAATACGCACACACACACACACACACGTACGTGCACACATACAGCCATCCAAGGACAAACACGCACCTAGCTTTTACATGGATTGTTTGCAAGTTGTTGGCCAAGTTGAGTTGCAGAACTCAAACTTGATTCGCAAATTTGCATACTGATTTACTCGACTCGCGGCAATTGCAGGACCACACGTTGCGACATCAAGTACAAGGATAAGGTGTACTAAGTTGGAATAGTTGGACGCAGCTTGAGTGGTTCTAACATGATTTGTATAAGGAAGTATAAAGCGAGAGGGTTTAATGTGCAGTTTCGAACTAATTTGAGACAATTCAAAGAATGCAATATGCTTCCTGTTGAACTGATAGACTCTCTTTTCAGATACTTTTAAAATTCAATTTTTGTTTACCCATTTATTTAAAACACGAATTTATTTATTTGCAACTCGAAAAGTAACATTTATCTAAACTTTAGCGTGGTAAAAGAGCTTAAAAGTTATCCTCACAACTTTTTGAGCTGAGTTTGAATCCCAAAGCGACAAGCCACATAAAAGCAAACACTCCACAAGGTTTGTCTTTGAGCCAAGTGCGCTTTAAACCTTATATAATCATTAAGTATAGTTAGAAGAATTAAATCTCTTATTGTTGAAACTGCTTATAGTTATGCAGATATGTCTATAGACAAAACGTGTAAAGCAGATTTGTTCTTATAGCTTTATGGAATGAATTAATTCACTTTAATCATATTAATATGAATCATATACTATAATTCGTATCAAATTACTATACTATAATTACTATATTTCGTATAAATCATGTTATATTTTAACTATATCCACATTGCCGTCAAATAGAATTCTCATAGCATTCCACGAGCTACCGAAACGGAAGAAGGAAACTCTTGTAGCCCTTAGCAGCTTGTTTTCTTTGCTCTTCGCTTTGTGATTCGCTTCAAAAGGGAAGCGCACTGACTCTGCTTCAGCTGAGCTGAGCCTACTTACACTGTTTGTACTACATGCAACGGAAAACCTATTTCCTTTGTAGCATGAGAATAGGAAAACGCTTGTTAGCGCCATACAAGACACACTGTGTGACACAGTCCGCTGACTGTGAGTGTGAGTCAAGTGTGAAATTTGCATTTGGAGCTTTGAAGAACTTTAAACTGTTACCTGTTGCTGGAGAGAGTATTCGTTAGGGTCTTGACTAGTTCTGGACAAATGATGTTGCCAACTTTCTAACATGGCTAATAATGTGGCTGGCAGCTGACAAACCAGAGAGAGAGAAACTTTTAATTGCGCATACAACAAGTCTAATTAGTGAGAAACCTTTTGTCGATTCGCCAAGCTGCTACAGTTCGAAAATTCAAAATTCCACAAAGTTGCCATTTGCACGTGACAAGCAGGGAGTAAATTTCGCTACTAATTATAAAAAAAGAAAATATTTATCGACGCTTGAGAGCAGGAGGAGGTGTCACATTTTGGCGGAAGCTGTGGCCAATGCCTTGTCTCAGTTGTCAGCTCTACAATTGAATTCAAGCCCCCGATGCTGTTTGGCTTTTGAAAGATTTATAACATGCCTCGGCACTGACTCTGGCAGGCCAATGGCCCCCGTATCGATAAGCACAATGCGCACTGCCGGACTCAGCCCGACTCCGAGTCCGAGTCCGTGTTCTGCTCTGCTCTGCCTGTGCGCCGTTTGCCGGGAGTTGTGTGTGCTGTGTGTTGTGCTGTGTGTCGCTGACAGTTACCGATACACAAGCGACCCCACACACACACACACACACACACCCCACACGTAGTAGCACAGTGTATACGCACACAAAGAGAGGACGGCGACAAACTTTTTAATCAAATTTTTTTAACGCATTTTCTTTTGCATACTTTTTGCTCTCATTCGCTCGCACAAGGAGACATGCCGCTGTTACACATGCATGCTCAATACTGTTTGTATTGGCAAAGGACATGCTTTGTGATTTATATACATATCACACACACACACACACACATGCTCGCGTGCATATACAGTGGGTGGGGCTGTGAGCAAACAACAGCTTTTTTTGATTTATGAGCGCTTTGAGTGCCGCCAGCAACAACAAGAACAACACTATCGAACAAAAACGGCAAAACAACAATGAAAACAACCGAGAAACCCTACAGGCATTGCATAAAGGGTATTTTAACTGTCTCTGTAAATGCCCGTTACAGGCCGACATTTATATTAATATAAATATACCTGACACGCATCAAATTGTGTGTCGAAATGGGTATGATTGTTCGTATGAACACCTAGATTTCGGAGGTCGGTTAGGATAGAGCCACGAAATTTGGTGTGAACATTCTTCTAGCTGCAACAAACAAAAAGCGTTCACTTAAATTTAGCAATTACATTATATTTCATAATTTTACCTCATTTAACTTCGACAATCTGGGTCACAAAACAGTAAAATTTCATAAAATGGTGCTAGATATCTCAAAGTTAAATATGCTAGACTTTCTAGGCGAGAAATATCTCAACTTTGCATTTACTAAGCTATTTATAATATTTAATTATAGTCTATCAATCATAGCGAGATTTCTATATAGTATAAATCTGAATTGCAAAGTGACTTTAGATAGACTAATTTCTAGTTATAATTATTCTACTAACGCTTAACTTTGCTATGATTCGCTTTACTAAACCTCTAAATGGTTCGCCACATTAATGATAGACGTATCAGTCAAGTGGTATACGGGTTTGCCCTGGGTCGAACTGCGGGTGTGGATCCACGTCAGACTTCAGGTCTCTGCGTCTGTGTCGAGGGCATGCCAGTGGACATATGAAATTTTGATTGATTTCTCTCCGAACAGCGAGTGCACTATGGCTCTATCTGGCTATCGATTGTCGCTGTCATAAAAACTCAAAAAAAAATAAAGAAGTACACGACACTATTGAGAATGGAGAAAGAGAGTGAGAGGGAGAGAGAGAAAGGCAAACGAAAAAGCAGCGGCGCATCCAGAGTTTTGAGCCTTATGCAAATCAAGACATGCCACACACACATCACTTTGTTTCCCTCACGGCACTGTCGAACGTCCAACATTCCCGAAACTTGTCAAAACTTGTTCCTTCTCGTATTTTTTCGCTTTAGAATTTTTATTTTTTTTTCTCCAGATTTTTTTTAAACTACAAGAGAGCGAAACAACAAAAAAATTGGCAGCGCATATTGCCGTTTGTTGTGTGGCAGGCTGGCAGGCAGCACTTGCGGCACTTGCAATAGCCGAGTTGATTTTTGCATATTTCTGATAGCACCGGCATTAGTCTCCAGTGAGCCGGCACATGAAGCGCAGTTATAGACTGATTGTTGGCGTGTTACACCCTTACACCCACACACACACACATACAGACACGCACACAGACACTTCTCTTGCATGCGCGGTGCAATATTTTTGAACAGACTTTGCCTCTCTTTGGTTTTGGTATTTCAAAAATTTCTCACAAAGATTTTTATGACACTTTGGGGAATTGTGAGCCAAGTTAACAGAGCTCTGAAATTTGTTTAAAGCTGTTGCCTTAATTGATCAGTTAATATAGTCGAGCTTGTTTTATTTGCTTTTTGCACAGCTTTTCAGCGTAAGCTATGCTAGAGCTCTTCAGTACTGTAATCCCCATTCATAGAAGTGCTCTCATAAGATCCGATCTGCAGCTATTTCGCCACTTCAGTTGGCTTAAGCCTGGGGCACTAACAAGGCCTCGCCTCAATGGGTTAGGGTAAAGGGGAAGCAATCGCGCCGCAACTTTGAGTGGAATGCGCATTGTACACTTGCCGCGCTGGTCTAAAGCAATAGGCACTAGGCTATGTATAGCATCGGCTAGGTATATACATAATAGGTATGTATAGGTACAGCTCTAAAATAATTGCCTGCACTTTAAGTGCGCCATTAGTACTAAATTACAGACAATCCCACCCCTCACGCCCCCACGCCCACGGGTCCAGCCCCAGTCCCGGCACCGGCAGCTGCACGACGCGGTCTAATTACGCGCCAAAGCCAAGTATAATGGGAAACTGTTGGGCTTACCTGCCGCGAAACGCCCCACAATGCCCCCCTCCCCCTCCGACACCCCATTTCATCTCATCCCACTCATTTCAGTCTGCAGTGACTGGGAAAAGTAAAGTGCGCTAATGGCAATTAGAAGTTTGCCGAGTGCAGTCAAAAATTGTAACGGCTGCCTCGCATAGCTGCATTATTGAACATTCTGCTAATTGCCGTATAATTATTGCAGTTAAAAAATTTAGCACGATTGCTGCAGAACCCTACCTCGGTCCCCACCCTCTTCCCCCATACACATACACACACTTGCACACACTAGCAAATCTTGACTGTGGCAGCACAGACACAAGCAGGCACAACGAACCGGACCAACAATAGTGCAAACAGACAGTTTGGGGCAGAGGCAGACATACATATGCATGAATATTACGTATACGCAATATTGGGAGCCACCACAAACCACAAGCCTGTGTAGATTGAGCCGCGCTCCTCAGTTGCATCGGTGCACATTATGCACTTGCAGTGGCTGCAACAAATCCAAATATTATGCCAAAATCTTATAATTAAGATAAGCATTCCGGTCGAGTGGTTTTAATGAAAATCAAACAATCACCGCATGACGACAAATAAGGCCCCTGCCTGCCTGCTGCATTGCTGCATTGCTCCATCGACCTGCCACACACTTAGTCTGCAGTTGTCAAGGACCTGTTTTAATATTTAATGAGTACTTGGGCCATGTTACATTGTCAGTGCACATTATGATTTTCCTATAATAGTCTCTTGCAGCTTGGAGCTTGGGGCAGTTGCCGCATGATGTGTGGCACAAAGGTTCAAGTTTCGAATTACAATCAATGAGCATATATATATATTTATTTGATTTGCATTTGAAGCAGAGTGTCGCCTCGATACTCGTAACTGCCTCGCTTGCTGATTAGTTGAACTCCTGGCAAGCGTGCAACATCCTCGTCAATGTTGCTGCACTGCTGCCTGCGATAATTGCGTTGCACACCCACTGTCCTTCAAAATGGTGTCACGCCCCGAAAAGTGTGCAACGCTGTCGGCTTGCAGCTGTTTATAATTACGTCGCATTGCAACGTTTGCTACCTTGCCACGTGCTGCCTGTCGCCATCTTCGCGACGCGGCGACTTAATGATGCAATCGTTTTAAAGTCTTTGACACGTCTTGCCCTCCACCTGGTCGCAGGCCAGAGGCAACTGCCTGCCTCAATCTGGCACAAGTTCATTAGAACCTAAGCAGTGACTGCACCCAAATTCCTGGCTTAAAACTGGAAGTGGGCAGGCAAGTGGCATGTGGCAAGTGGCCACTGTTTGTTTACGCCCGGAATTTGTATTATATGAAACATATATTTTATTACAGTCAAAAAGTTGAATATGTAATTTAGTGTGCATATTAACCCGTTGCCCTGGCTCAAACTCCCCTTCTCCCTTCCCCGGGCAAAGTTACCTTTGCAACTATTTAGCATAACACAGGACATGGCAAAGTGGAGAGGGATGGGGGCAGGGCACTCATTATAGCAGCTAGAGCTCTCGTACATTCCTCTCGGCATAGGTTCATTCCATGGCAGCATCAGGCAACTTTATTTGCTCTGTGAATTTGGTTGGGTTGGCTTGGTGCCGCTGCAGAAACTGGTACCGGGTCGCCAGGCACGTAAAATATGCGCAGTTGTACACGGGCCAGTATACGCCAGAGATCACTTGACTATAAACGAGATTAAAAATTCAATTACGTTGGAGTTGCAAGCTGATACTGAAGCTGAAGCCGGACCCGGACCAGCACCAGCACCAGGACCAGGACCTCGAACCATGGCCAAAAAAAAACTTAAAAGTTAACCAGAAGTTTGGCGAATAAAAAGACAAACGCCCAGGCACGAGAGAGAGAGAGAGAGTGAAAGAGTGGAAGTGGGCGGGGGAAGAGTGGTGGGGTGTGCTCTCAAGTCAAAGCACACCATACGGCGTTGGGGTATTCGGAATATTGTCTACGGTGTACGAATTACGGCATACGGAAGCTGGACACGGGAGCAATAGAAGTGGTCAGTGCTGGCGACGTTGTCGCAGCCAGCGGAAGTTGACAACAATTTATGTGCCCGAAACGGATACAATTTACAAGCCGGGCGAGGCGCGTACGTGTAGCTAGCTTGCTGTCAGGATATATGACCGGCAGGAATGGCAGGCTCTGCACCTCCTGTGCTGCTGCCGTGCAAGTGTGGCCAGCGCTAACTTCAAACGGAATTTTGTGTGTCAGTACTTAGTGCAAAGTGGCTAGCGCGAGTTTTTTATGCCACACCGTTGTTAGGGGTATGACACACAAAAAGGGACCCTAACAGCCAAAAAGGGAGGAGCAGAGAGGAAGGAGAGACAGAGTTGGGGGCGCAAAAAACGAGTGAAACATTTGAATTTCGTTTCAAGTTGAAGTTGATAAAAAGCCAGTGATTTAGGGCGCGCCCTCGTCCAGCAACATTGGCAACCTGAAATCCAATGGCAGCGACACAAAAACCTTGTGTGCAATTAAGGCAAAGTTTTGACTTGTTAATTTTGTGTACTTTGTGCCAACTCACCCAACGACCGAGAGAAAAACAAAACAACAAACAAAAAACAAAGAGAGAGCACAACATGTCAGAGAATGAGTGAATTCGCTGCGCATTTAATTAATTTAAATAAATTCAATGTCAATTGAATGAATATCATGAGAACTAGCTAAGCGCGCTTTTATTGAAAGCTCTACCCAGTTGCGTTTCCCCTCTCAAATAATCTCTGTTGTTTAACAGCGATAAACGCCTAATACGATCGCAGATCTGTACAGTATCATCAATTGGAATAAACAACAAAGGGTACAGAAAGATTATTTTTATTTTTAGTATGACTATTATTGTCATTGATTATAATTATTATAATTATTATTATTGTTATAATTATTATTATTATTAGTAGTGTAGTTTTTAGTTATTGATATTAAAAAAAAAATACTACAATTATTATTCATACAATAATATAAAAATTTTTATTAATATTATTAATAGTAAAAGTATTACTTTACTAAATTTTAAACTAACATTATTGTTGACACCCTCTTAAAGTTTTTTTAAATTAATGAAGAGCACGCCTACGTACAACGAAAAAGAGCTCATAAGCGTTCATACATCGATCAGTCGAAGCTAAACCGAATGAGCTCTTTCATTTGTCTTCTCTTTCCCTCTTCGTCACTCTCATAATCACACAAATTAATATTCTTTGTCTACTATACAGCGTAAAGCTCAAACATTTGCGAGAGCGTATCAACAAAAGAGAATATCAAAGCTCGTCGTAAACAATGAAAAGGTAAAAATAACTTCAAAAATATCAAAACGTAATATTTTTAACACAATAACAATTGATAAACTATAAGCTTAACATTCTTAAACACCTTCGTCACATTCATAGCCTAATGTTTCTTTTGCTTATCGGAACGTTTCGATTTGCCCCCAAACACCTTACGCAGTAGCCAGCGAAGTGAAATAATCAAGAGAAGCAGCGCCAGCAGTGGAATACCCACAAGTACCGCCAGAGTATCCAAGCTATGGAGCTGTACAAAGCTCAAGTCTCGCGATCCGGCGCGCATATGGGGGGCTCCCTTGTGACGCAAGACGTACTCAGTCCACCAAATGGCACGATCCAATGACTTCTCAGGCTGATCGCGATAGCGTTCAGAGATAACAGAAGCAGCCTTAGCATAACTGGGTGTGTTCAGTAGTTTGTTGATTGTCTCCTCTAGTTCGGCTTGCTTGAGATTCTGTAAATCCAAACCGAGTCCGTAACCCATGCGAGAGGCACGTTTGACATTCAGGAATTGATCGTAGAACACGGGCAAACCCAGCACAGGTTTACCATAGTACACACTCTCGATGGTGCTCAACAAACCTCCATGGGTTATGAAGAGTTTCACATTCGGATGGGCGAGTATGTCGGGCTGTGGGAACCATTTGTTGATAAAAACATTTGCTGGCTTATTCGGTAACTGATCATCCTCGAATTTCCAGAGCACACGCTGCTTGAGTTTTCCAAAGACCTTCAAAAGTGTTTCCCGCGTTTCCAAGGGTAAATCCTTGCTCTTCACATTGGAGCCCAGTGAGAAATATACCACACCGTCTGGCGAAGACTCAATAAAGTTCTTAATATCCTCAGGCAATGGTTTATTTCCCTCGGCAATGTGCCATCCGCCGACCTCAATCATGTTGGGCAGATACGGACGCGGGTAGCTCAGTGTAAAGTGTTGTCCCAGCAGCACCAGGGAGAAACTATCGATGACCTCTGACAGTGTTGCCTTGGCATTAGGAAAGTATTTGGCATACTGTTCCTCCATGGCAGGCATGTGGATCAAATAGTTGCCCAATCTCTCCACCGCAACTTCCCAAAGATTCTCCAGACGTTCGTAGAAACTCATTGGATTATATCTTGGTGAGGTAACAAGCGGATTGTAGGACAATGGCGAAACATTACCCATATAATCATCAATGTGATAATCATTGCCAAAGCTGGAGAAGCCTATATTGATTGCATCAAAATGCTGTGCAAATCCAAATATAGAATGAAGCTGCAGCAATTCGGATAGAACCAAATCGAATTTCTCGCCAGAATGAATCAGATTCTGTACATCCTCATTGCTCAAAATGCATTCACAGATTTTGGTTAGCATCCAGCTGGTGAACTTTTGCTGCTGCCAGATTCCGGGTATGCTTAAGCCACTCAGCATGTCTGTAAATATTTTAAAAAGTTTGTAAGAATTTTTTCATTGAAAATAATTTCACCTTCCACACATACCATTAAAATAATCGTGTATTTTGGGTGCCACAATAAACCGCATATTTGGCACAGGTTTAGTCTTAGTGGTAGTAATAACGGTAACCTCATGGCCACGGGCAGCCAAGGCTTTCAGATATGCCTCCGCAAAGATATACTGAGAGCGTCCAGGAAACGCGAACGTAGCCAGAATCTTAGCCCCCTGCGTCTGCGGCGCTTGGGTGAAAAGACCCGCCAAGATTAATAGAAACACAGCGCACAGTTTCATGTTGAAATTTCAGCTACCCGTTCGTTCTACCGACATGGACTGAATCAACTGAATGCTTCTGCCGCGTCTATCTTCTTTTAATACTCAGCTTCGCTCAGCTCTCGCACAGCTGAGCTAGAGCTTTTGCTGATAAAACTAAGCTTTCTCAATTGCCCCGATAATATGTGCCCATTCATGCTGACTTTTTTACCGCTCAGTAGAAACTTGCTGATCAGCGTCTGGCAGTGCTTGTGAAACCGGCTACATTTCTTAACCTAGGCAAAATTCTAGCTGCCGTCCAATGACTTTAGTGACGGTACACAAATCGTATATCTTTTGAAGTGGATCCTCGCAATTATTGGACGACATTGCATCATCCTTATGTGTTTCTAGGTAGTGTAAACGTGCCGAAAAGCTTATTAGATTTCGTTATTTTGAAGTCTATCATTTTTACTGGTAGTAATAAGAACTCGATAGTAGCCTAGCGGAAACTAATAAAAGTAGAGTATGCCACTTGTGAGTGTTTACTAAACTTTCCACAACACGACAACATGATCATGCAAAACAATAAAGAAATCACAGCCTGTAGTTGAGGTAGTCTCTGTGTAAATAACAACATTTTTCCCACGATTTCATTGATAAGATAAAGTGAACGTTTAGGAAAGTCCGCAATAAATGTATTCCCTTGCATGGCGCTAATTTTAAAATTCGCAGTTGGTTAAAGGTGAAATGACACTATATCCAATTTACAAAAATTTTTTGAAAAATTATAAAAATCATAACTATTATTTTGCATGATCTTAAAAACGTAAGTAAGTCGGAGCGGGATACCACAAACTTAAATTTGCTATTCAAGCTATTCATAGAAATCCATCCCCATATTCTAAAGTTTTTGTAAGTATATGTACTCATTCAAAAATTTAGATTTTCATTTAATATTACTGCAATTTGTATTTAATGTTTTAATTCAACTGAAAACCCAGCAAGTTTTCAAGCATTCAGCGAGTGTCCCCATTTAAAGGTCTCCCAAGCAACATCCGGATTGCTAGGCAAATTCTCCAGAAGGCGAAGTGCGTGTGTGTGAAGTGCAGGCCAAACAAGCGAAGGCAGAATAACTAGAAACAGAACGTAGAACAAGCAGAACGACACGGAAAACACGATACCACACCCACAACAAGACACACAAGACGTGGGCAAGGAGGCGACGGGGCAGCGGGGCGACGGGTAACGAAGAAGAGGCGGCCAACTGGAAATGGGCGTCAAGCTAGCGGGCGTGGGCGACTGACCAAGCAGAAAAACCGAACCAACCGTCGTCGTTGCCGAGGAAGAGAATTCATTTGCTTAAGCACCGGGAAAGGACCTTGTCTGCATTTCTTTTCGTGGAAAACCTTAAGAAATCCACTATACGACGCACTCGACTGTAAGATATCCTGTTGCCAAATTGCGAGACAATATTTAAATACAAATTTATAGCCCAACAACAAAGAGCTTTTTTTTACATATCTCCTGGCTCTCACATCATAAGTATATGCGGGTATTAACCGCTAATCCAGATTAATAGGAAAGAAGAAACTGCCCAAGTAATTATAATATATAAATTACATTTACAAAAGCAAAATATATCCTTTCTTTTCAATTATTTAGGAAAGAGTGCAAGATACACGAGTTTTATTTTCATCAAAATTTAAAGTGTATGTCCGTCCGCAAAAATATTGTTACTGTTAATTTATAAATAGGGTCGAGTTGTTGTCGCTGTGTAGGAAACACCCCTTTTGCGCACCTTCCTTTCACCCTTCTTCCAGGCGAACGGTCTATTTGTTTTCACTTCAATTTTATTTGCCTTCTTGCGCACATTTTCACTCTTTTTTATGAATTTTCTTGCGGGTTGTTCCCTTTGCTGTGCAACTTATTGTTGTTGTTGTTGTTACTCTTGTTGCTTCGCTTTCTTAAGGCCTTTTCGCTTGTTATTTCTTCTCCCTCTTTCAACATAATTCAATTAAGTTGTGTGATTATTTTTACCAACAAATAAAAATAACTGTAAATAATTCAAAAACAGAAAAAAATGCGTTTTACCTTTCGCTGTTTGTTTTGTCTATGTGTTCGCCTTGTTTTGTTTAAAGTACTTTTCATAACCTAGCAGAGAGTATATTTCTTTTACTTAATATTTCTACAACACTGTCCGGATATGGACAGCCTATTGTGCACTTATTCCAATGACAATTGCATGAGAACAATTTCCGGTTTACCACAGCACTAACTATGCGTGATGTAAACATGTGGGCAACTGCAACTTTGGCATACAAGAACCTCAAAAATATAGGCTATTCACCTGGAGGGTTCATTGAGTCTTCCTCTGTCAGTCTTAAACATTTTTAAATGAGTAAAGAATGTCTCTTCAATGCTAGCAAAAAATCAATCAAAAAGCAATACATATATTTTATTAAAACATCTTTTGTTCATAACAGGAAACGCCTGACTTTTCGTCCCACTCAAGTGTGAAAAGAATATTTTACAAATCCATAATACACATTGCGCTCAAGGTGGACTGAGCAGCTACAACAGCAACAACAACAAGCGCCAAAAGAGTGATCCGAGCTGGAGGAGATGAGGCACTTACTTACTTGCTTTAAAGTAAGTATTTGCTTTGGCTCGATGCTTCCTCACTGTTTCCGGTCCATTTTACAACGCTCGACTGCGTCCACTCGACGGGGGAGCTGAGACAAGGGGCGGATTGTTGGGGTCTCTCGGGGAGTTCAACGACGTTCAGCTACAGTTCAAGAATTTTTTACGCTTCTTCGTTTTCAGCGTTCGCGTTATAATCCATCCGGGGAATAATTATTGTGTACATATTATGATAGTAGCATAAAAACCAAGGGTTTATCGTCGACTTGATGGACACAGGACGCTCAGTGTGCCGCGTTAAAGATAGGTGATTACTTGGCGTACTTTGAAAAGGTTATTTACACGCTAGACAAAGCGAGTATTCTAGGAAACCCAACAAGAAACTCCTTAGTACATATCTTAATCAGTAATTTCAAATAATTTAGCAGCTCTTTAATATCGCAGCTCGCAATTTCCTGAGCTGCCTAAAATGGACTCGCTTTCGGCGGGGAGCCCCGAGTGAAAATGTGCAAAATTAAGTCTAATTATGTGCGGCCAGCAGCAGAAGCAGCAGCAGAGTTGGGTCGAATTAGAGTTGCCCCGACCTGACGGGTCCCGGTTACTTCCATTTTTTTTTCTTTCTGCACCCAACTGACCCGCACAAATGCCTCTATTGACGGAAACAATGCGGATAAAGGCCAGGTGCAGCAGCTGGCCGCGAGTTGGTCCTAATGCAACGTCATCGGACCGCACCGCAATGGCAGTAAGTGAGAAACAAAAGAGCTTATTGGATGGCGCAAAAAATAGAACAACAATATTAGAGCAAGAATGGAAGGTTAAGTGCAGCATGCACCGACGAGAAGATACCCGACAATATATTTATTAAATGTATGAAATATATATTCCACTTTCGAAACCTATCGATAGATGCATCTATACCAGATTTCCTTTGGATATCTAAATTGAGATACTAGTTTGCAATGGGACTCGCCTGTTCAGGCTTATATAAAATATATATACTTTATTAGCTCAACAATGTCTTTCTTTGAACCGTGCACAAAACGAGTATACCCCACGCTACATTTCAACCAGAAGCAGCCAGCACAGCGTGGGCAGCGGCAACGAGTTCGGAACCTGGACGCAAACTGTGGCCGAGTTATGGCCTCTAGTTAGACGCACTGGGAAGAAAGAGGTAGAAAAAAAACATATTTATACACAAAAGCGGGCTCAGTTTCATTATGGGGATGCAGCCGGCTCAGTTACTTACAGCTCAATGGCGCTTGAACTCGTGTGTGTATGTGTGCGCCGCAATTGCGGCAAAATATATTTGCACAAAAGGGAATCGGCAATGCCACGTGTGCGGGAAATGCTGAATTTGTCTGCCAGGCACACTAAAACAAAGTTGCACCCGTGGGTGTCCTGATGTCCCGTTGTTCCTATACATCCCATACATATATGTCCAGTTCCAGCTGCTGCAATTCCTATTGGCCCAGATGGCAGCTACTGGTCAAGTGCAAGTCGCTTCCACAAAGCGCAATCCTTACAATTTGGCAGGCAACATTTGGCCTTATTCTATTCCAGAATTGAGATTTTATACTGAAGTTAAAGATTTAATTAACCCGATTTGTGCTAGTTTCCCGTATCTCTGGCTAGTCTGTGTTATGTGCTATCCCAACTCGCCTTAAATAGCTGCGAATAACGAGCGAAATCGGCTTGCGGAAAACCCATAAATGTAGGGGAGCTTTACTCGTCGGGGTATTATGGCAATATGGCTGCCAGGACGCCAAAAACTATGCTGTATGTCTAGCTCTGGCGGCACTTCCGTTGCCAATGCTCATCTTGCGCCTCCTTCCTTGGCCTAGCCTGCAGCTTGCTCCTCTTGCGCTGTCGTCGTCCTCGTCGGCGACGGGGCTGGACTTTTGGGAATATTATTGAAAACTTTTACCGCAAGCTGTGCTGACGCTGCAGCACTGCAACGGCACAGTGGCAGCAAAAACAAACGTATTGTTCGCTGCCTGCTGCAAAAACGAGGATAAAACATTTCTCCTCTTCTTTTTTTTTTTGTTTCAGTTTTTTGTTTTAGTCCAAAGTTTTGTTTCAACTTGCACCACAAACGCCGACACCCAGTCGGCCAGTTTACCCCACCCCCACGAGATAGTAGTATATATATTTTCTGGGAAAATTTCCAGCATTTCCCCTCCTACTGCAAGAGGACAACGAGTTGTAGACAAAGTAAAGAAAGAGCCCGCAATGACAAGGAAGAAACTAACGTAAGCATCAGAAAGAACTCAAATTTTAATCTATTTTTTGTTTGTTTATTATCGCAAAAATTTGCAAGTAGCATTTGCAAACTTTTCGATAACAAAATGCCGTGGCTAAATTGAACTCTGAAAAAAAAAATGTTATATGCGTATAGAGTGGATAATCAGCGCATACGTGTTTTTAATTGCCTTCAACCTTTTTACTTCGTATATCTTTTCAATTGAGATTAATCTGTGTAAATGTAAAATAAATGAGAAGCGCATAGAGAAGCTGTACATCTGCTTTAGATAGTCAACTCTGTCAAGGTTATCTGCGCAACGAGCATATGTATTCAAGCTAATTGAAAATTTTTTCATTTTCCAACTGGCAAATCTAACAAGCAAGTTATGAAATGGCAAACATTTCGTACAATTTCTCATAGCCTTGACATATGATATACTCCTTAATATACGTGTTTATGGGGTATGTCAAATTTATAAAAAAAATTACTGTATTTGTGAGTAACGGGTACAAGCTAACTTGATTTAAATTTTCCTCTCACTCTTTTGTGTTCCAACTGGTTATCTAAATCCTACATTCATACTTAACTTAGCATGGTATACCCTAGTCGAGCACATTCCCCTCCTACATTTTTTTGCTTGTTTGAAAATTGAAACGTTACGTTGGCCAACTCAATTGGTCTATGGTCAACTGTGCAATTTTGTGTATGTAGCTTTTGGGCCCAAAATTGAATCCATCAATTATAGAAAATCATCATAAAGTGAGTTGGGGCCGAAAAGTTTTCGAGCCCCAGTTTGTCATGTGGAATAAGTTTGCTTGCCTGTGACTGTGTGCCAAGTAGCTGGCATCAATTTTTGGCGTGGCGTTGTTAGGCCAAAAGACGACGACTTACAGCTGCAGATTTGACCCCAAAAACGGAACCCCCGCCCGTGCCCGTCCTTTGTCGACCGAAGAGCCTCCTGAGCGATTGTCAACGGCATTGTGGCCAACAGGCACGTCGATACCAATTGAATGTGGTGCAGCCAACTACCAGTTTGGCCACTGAACATTGTCGGTGTGTGTGTCCAGAGTTGTGTCCAGCCTGTGTCCTGCTCCGTCTATTTTGACACTCGGCACACTTTGGCAAACACAATCACAGGATGCCGAGTCGTAGTTCGACATGTGCGCCTCACTGCCAGTTGACACTTTACTCTCTCTCTCTCTTCCAGTTCTCTCTTTCTCTCTCTCTAACACCTTCTCTCACTCAAGTAAATGACGCATTGTCCTTGTGTTTGCCTCTTGTATTGTAGTTGCACGTCAGTTAGCCTGTGGCAAGAGTGAAGCCCGTCAAAAGTCCTGAGCACAGGACAGCCCACCTGCCTGGCAGCCCGGCTGCCTGGCAACCTTCTGTGTAGCATGTGAATCGCTTGACTCACTTTGCTGCAACATAATGTCCATTGTGTCATATGCATCTACACTTCGTTTCCAGGCTGCAATAGAATTATGTGACAAGCCTATGTCCTCGATATTAGTTGAAAATGAAATAATCCCCCGACTTCAGTAGCCTATGAATGTTATTTAACAAAAAAAAAATTGTATGGTCACTTGAAAATATTTGTTCAAAGTTTTAGTAGACGTATTAACACACACATTTGTTAAAAATATTTTAGCTAAATTACAACTTGTTTTAATTATTTGAATAGAAAAACGAAATGTCTAGAAAAATTGCAGAACGTACATCGAAAACTGTGCTACAGGTGTGCCGTAGAACCGCGAATCCCCTGTTGAGTCCATGGTACATTTCAATTAGGTGCAAAGGTGTGGCAATGTCTAAGTTCGAGAAAGATGTCTTGCCCTTTAAGAAGATGTCTGAGAAACTGGAATGCGTCGCTTCTCGGCTGAAACACCCGCTTACTTTGGCGGAGAAGGTGCTCTACTCCCATTTGGACGATCCCAAGGGACAGGTGATCAAGCGTGGTGAGTCATATCTTCTACTGCGACCCGATCGTGTGGCCATGCAGGATGCCACGGCGCAGATGGCGCTGCTGCAGTTCATTTCCTCCGGATTGGCCAAGGTGGCGGTGCCATCGACTGTGCACTGCGATCACTTGATCGAGGCACAAAAATGTGGCGAAGTGGACTTGAAACGCGCTGTAGATCTCAACAAGGAGGTCTATGACTTTCTGGCAAGTGCAAGTGCCAAATATGGGCTGGGTTTCTGGAAGCCCGGCAGCGGCATTATCCATCAGATTATCTTGGAGAATTACGCATTTCCTGGTCTCCTCATGATCGGCACCGACTCGCACACGCCCAATGGCGGTGGCCTTGGGGGACTTTGCATTGGCGTGGGTGGAGCCGATGCTGTCGACGTCATGGCCAACATGCCGTGGGAACTGAAGTGCCCCAAGGTGATAGGCGTACACCTGACGGGTAAGATAAGTGGCTGGACATCACCTAAAGATGTAATACTAAAGGTGGCTGAGATCCTTACCGTCAAGGGCGGGACGGGAGCAATCATTGAGTACCATGGCGAGGGGGTTAACTCAATTTCCTGCACGGGTCAAGCCACCATCTGCAACATGGGCGCCGAGATAGGTGCAACCACATCGGTATTTCCCCTTAATGATCGTATGATCAAGTATCTGTGTGTCACTAGCCGCGAGCAAGTTGCGGCTGAGGTACAAAAGCATAAGAAATTGTTGACACCCGACAAGGGTTGCAAATACGATCAGCTGATTGAAATCGATCTAAACAAGCTGGAGCCTCTGGTCAATGGTCCCTACACGCCCGACTTGGCGCATCCCATCAGCAAGCTGGGAGAGAACTCCAAGAAAAACGGATACCCCATTGAAATCAAGGTGGGACTGATCGGTTCTTGCACAAACTCATCCTACGAGGACATGGGACGTTGTGTCAGCATTGCCAAGGATGCGCTCAGCCACGGTGTCAAAGCCAAGATACCGTTCAATGTGACGCCTGGCTCGGAGCAAATCCGTGCCACAATCGAGCGTGACGGAATGATCGAGATATTCGATAAGTTTGGGGGCACAGTGTTGGCTAATGCATGTGGTCCATGCATTGGGCAATGGGATCGATCGGACGTTAAGAAGGGCGAGAAAAACACAATAGTTACGTCATACAATCGTAACTTTACGGGGCGTAACGACGCCAATCCGGCGACGCATTGCTTTGTAACCAGTCCCGAAATGGTCACGGCCCTCTCCATTGCAGGCTCACTAGATTTTAATCCATTAAAGGACGAGCTAACCGATAGCAATGGGAAAAAGTTCAAGCTAAAGCCACCAACTGGGGACGAACTACCCTCCAAGGGTTTCGATCCCGGTCAAGACACCTACACCGCACCACCAGCAGATGGCGGGAGCGTTAAGGTTGTAGTGGATCCCAAATCGAAGCGCCTTCAGATACTTGAACCCTTTGAGAAGTGGGATGGCAAAGACTACATCGATTTGGTGGTGCTGATAAAGGTCAAGGGCAAATGTACCACCGATCACATCTCAGCTGCCGGCCCGTGGCTCAAGTATCGCGGTCACTTGGACAACATTTCGAACAACATGTTCATTGGTGCCACAAATGCTGAGAACAACGAGATGAATAAGGTCAAGAACCAGAAGAGCGGCCAGTTCGCCACAGTACCCGAAGTCGCGCGCGATTATAAGGCCAACAAGATGAAGTGGGTCGCCGTGGGGGAGGACAACTATGGTGAGGGCTCCTCACGCGAGCATGCGGCACTTGAGCCACGACATCTGGGAGGCGTGGCAATCATTGTCAAATCTTTTGCACGTATCCATGAAACCAATCTGAAAAAGCAGGGTATGCTGGCGATGACCTTTGCCAATCCCGGCGACTATGACAAGGTGCAACCGACTAGTAAAATCTCGCTGCTCAATTTGGCCCAACTAGCGCCAGGCAAACCCGTCGAGTGCGAGATCAAAAATGGCGGCAGTTCAGATAAGATTCAGTTAAATCATTCCTTCAACAGCGATCAGATTGAGTGGTTCAAGGCGGGCAGTGCACTTAATAGAATGAAAGAACTGTTTTCCAAAAAGAAGTAGACTTAGTATTATTAGTTTTAGTAAAGTAAGTGTTATAAAACATTGCATAACTTTATTTTATTCTAAATAAAAAGGGTTGCATAGGGTAATCACATAAAACACTGCAATTCAGATCATATTCATCATTTTTCGGAGGCAGTGGGCGTGGTAACGCAAATTTACTATTTACCATGATTTGATTATGGTATTAAGAATTACATATACCGATTTGGGTAAACCTAGCGACGCACGCACGTAAATGGCCTAATCGACCAGGCTAGGGAATGCCAAGCTTACTGTTGCCTGTGATAAAGTTAGTATACCCTCTATTCACAAAACGCTGGACACTTTAAACTACGTAAACACATACACCTGCACAGACAGGTGTTCTACAAATTTTAATTTTTCTTTTTGGGATATTTTCAGACAGGCCAGAGGTCAAGTCCTGCAACAAAGCGTCTCTGTCATTTGCATACATTTCACTTAATTGATTTGACTCTCCCAACTGGTGTGTGAGTGTTTTTTACCCACATACAGAAAATGTTCCATGTTTAAACTCGAAATCCGATCACAATAAACGGTAGAAATCCTTCGACAGGCCAGAGTGCAGCTTCTTTTATTTCCTTAGCTTGCCAATACTCTGTCTATTATTTGATAGATTTTTGTTTACATTGTAATTTTAATTGCTTTTCCCAAATTGAGTTTTTGCAAGTGGACCCCAGATGAAGTTCATCATGCATTGTCATTGCGCACATCAGTCGCAGAGTCCTCTGTTATAAATGAAATAATTTGATTTTTTCCGGAAAGAAATCATGTAGTGGCACAACTTCACTTTGACATCGATAGTTGTTATCCTGGGTGACGTCATGGTGTTTCGGTAATAATTCCGCTAAGCTGACAAGCTGAGAAAATTACACACTTGGCTTGGCATGACGTGGCTTGACATGGTTTGCTTGTGTTTGGTTTGGTTTGCTTGTTGCGATAAGCGTAAATCACGCAAATGACAAGTGGCAATAAATGCGGATGAGCATAAAACGAAATCCGAGAAGCAAGAAGCGAAGCACAGTCGGAGAAACGCTCAACACTTAGCCAGCGAACATAAATTGCATTCTAGCCGCTGGCGAGGTAAGCAGCCGCAAATGCCACAAAATATGAGGGGGAGCTGTGCGAACAAGAGAGAAAAACAAAAAAAAAAAAAGAAAAGAAAATCAACAAAAACTCAACAATAATCGAAAAATTATATCCACAAACAGCGCGCATGTGTGTGCGTTCGAACTGGGGGCGGGCTAAATCAAAGAAACAAAATGGGCAAATACAAGCAGAAAATCCATAGCACACATACACGCACAAATAGCACATATTATAGGGGGGCGGGGTACTACGAACATTTTCAACAGCTCGGATTAAGTTAAGCACTTTTATTTATTATTAAAAAAGTTTGCAGCTATCCGAGAAAGAGGGCGGGAACGAGGACGAGGACGCGGACGTGGAGAAGGCGGATAAAAATCAGCAAAATCTGCGCATAATGCAAAGAAAATCCCAAATTTATCGTATTACTTAGATGGAGTGTCATATGGGGAATGCCAGTGGCTCAACTGGCTACTCCTCCCGTCCTCCATGTGAAATCCCCGCTGCAAAGGGGTTAAAATGCTCATTACGAGCACAGTGCTCTGTGCGTTTGTCTCTGTGTTTGTTCATTCATAATATAACTGTTGATTATTGCGCCAACACGCACGCAGTGTAAGTGTAGGGTCTGAACAGGGTCCGGGTACGGGTACGAGTCCGGGTCCAGTGCCAGGCGCACACAGCGCGTATGCGCAATATTATTAGATATTGAAAGCGGGCCAAAGCGATGGCATCGATGGCAGCGACAGCGTCGACAACGTCGTTCCAAAAGCAATTGAACGCAGCAGAAATACCAACATATGAATTTTTTGCACTTTCCCACTCTTTAGCTCTCTCTCTCTCTCTCACCAATAAAAAGCAAGTGCTGTGTGTGGCACAAGTGGGCAACACTCTCTAGCCTTGATGCCGGCATCTGCTGCGAGTGCTTTCTGCCTCTTGTTCCCTACCCCTTCCCCTTTACCCTTCCTGCTTTCCCGCACGCCATCAGTCACTCTTTCGCTCGCTGTGTGCTGCATTAAATCGATGGCAATGTGCTAAATTGTGGCAGATTATTTATTAGTGTAATGGCTTTAAATTACAATTGCGGCCATCTGGTCATGTCTTTAAATATTAAAAATGCAAGCAGCATGAGTCCTTCAGCTGTCATGCATAAATGAAGGATACCCGTGCTCAAGGTTAATGGGCTACGTGAAGTCTTCGTTTCTGCGTTGCACATAAGTGACCTCAATTAAAATACCCCTGCAAGGTATAAATATTACAAGTTCACGAGCGGTGGGAAATGAAAGGGAAGACAGACAGACAAGCGAATATTTAATAAAGGACAAGCTGAAAAACTATAAAAAAATTTAATTCTAAAGTTAAAAATCAAATTTAAAATTTATTTATAGACTTTTGAAGGCGGTGGGCGTGGCATCAAAAATGTATAACAACCTTGTAACGCAGACAATAAACAGTAATCCGCATGCCAAATTTGGTGTCTCTAGCTTTTAAAATAGCTGAGATCTGTGTGTTCATACAGACGCCAGACGGACAAACAGACGGACAGTCAGATGAACAGACAGACGGACAGTCAGATGGACAGACAGACGGCCAGACTGACATGGCTCTATCGTCTGGGCCAATAATCCTAAGCAAAATAACATACATACTTATACGCCTGCTAATGTCTTATCTTACATTTGCACAAACTTAGTATACCCTTTTTAAACATTTACAATGGTCACAAGGTAACCAAAGTGGAAAATGTGCCACAATCTAAGACGTAGCAACTCGGGTTTACTTGCCAAGGTTTGAACGGGTTTTTAAATAGTATAAAATCGTTATAAAACGATTGGAAACATATGTTTGTATGTAGAGTATGTTGCTGCAATCTGAAGTAGTCGAGCGAGCTTGAGCTCATATAATTCGTTACACGAATCCTAGCATTATTCTTTATATGGCGTTTAATACCTTTTGTAGCAGTCGCAAATCCCGTTGCCCGTTGCGCTTGTTACGCTTTCCCTTCTTTCTTTTTGCTTTGTTATTGCAAGCACTGCAGTCTGCTTCTGCTGCGTGGCAAGTCATAAAGTTTAATTTAGTTTTAAGCTTTTGAACTGGAAAATTGCATGAGCAGCCGAGCTGAGATGTGGAGCGCGTGAAGCTCGCTTACTTTTTAGCAGCACCGCCACACACGATGACGCCAAACGCGACCGTTACAACAGCGGCTGCAGCAGCTGAAAAACAAGAGAGGGAAAGAGTGAGAGTAAGGGGGAAACAAGAACAACACTGATGACCACAAATGTCAGTCAGGGCCGTCACAGGGTGACGTTTCATGCACCATTTGTACACGGACGACGACGCCATTCTGTGCAATAAGAATTGACAGCGCCTTTGTGGCAACAACGCACAGCAATAGCCGCAGCAGGCAGCAGCAACAGCAGCAGGGGCAGCAGCAGGAGTTGCTGCTCGAGTTGCAGTTGCAGTTTGCAGTTTCAGAAAGAGTGCTGCATGCGAGTGAGACCGAGATGGCAACATAGCTGCGAACTATTCTAAAATTAACACACGTTTAATATGCAAGTCGTGCATACATTTTTGTGCTTCCATTCTCTGCGCTGGCTCTGTCCCTCTCTCTCTCGCTCTCTCTCTCTCCGGCTCCCTGGCGCCGTGTGGCTTTGTGTGTGCATGCAGTTTGCTTGTCCGAGAGCTTTATGGTTTTTAATTTACCGTCAGACGTCAGGCCAACGAGGACGACAAGGACCACGACATTGCGGGCGACATGTCAGTGCCACAGAAGCGCCCGCGTTCACAGTCAACGCCAGAGAGTCCGAGAGGCAATCATGGTCATTTCATTTTTCTCTCAATTTTTCCACCTCCTTTCCCATTTGCAGTCAGTCTCTCAGTCTTTCAGTCCTCTGTCTGACTGTCTCACTGTCTGCCTGCCTGCCTGCTCCAACGCTGCTCATGTTGAGCTGCATCTCATTCAATGGCCGCCATTGTTGTTGCTGGCATACGTGCAATGGCCGACGGCAGCTCGTTATCATCATTATTATGACCAGCATTAATGTTGATGCGGTTTAATTGCCAATTGAGTTGATGCAAGTCAACGACCTAGGCTCTGTAAAAGAGAACCATGACCGGGCTGCTACATCCATCCTGACAGCCACTAGTTGACAGAGCGACAAGTGCATGCCCGCCTAGCGTGCGCATTTCATAATTTCATTATAAATGACCGTTAACCGTCATGTGGCAACTCCAACACGTAATTATCGCGTCAACAAAAGAGTTCTGATAAACTGAATCCCTTAGATGCGAACACATTACACAAACAATATAAAATATGGCAACAACAATCACTGATTAAGGACAAATGATTACAATAACAACGCAACGATGCAGGCTAGCGATAGGGTTGGATCGCCAAATCGATAACAATCGCCTGTTAACATAACATACTTTCAACATAACAATAGCTTAGCATAACAGAAACACTAACAGCAGAGCAGTGGAAGAGATAACTTGCTTTTCGATAAGTTAAGCGCAGTTGTGTAATCGATAGTTAAAGTTCGACCACAAGGAACCAAAGAGCAAGCAAGGCTCAATTGACGATTTAAAAAAACTATTACTGCGGTAAAATGATTTTGTTTCAAATAATTGTCGAGTAACGTTTTAAAATGCATCTATTAAAAGGACTTAAAACAATTTGCAATATTAGCCATAGCTTAAGTGCGCTTTCCCAGTTATTTATTACCTTAATTATTTGCAAACTTTGAAAAATAAGAGAATAATTTATTGTTGAAGACTTCCGTTTAATTCAACTAGCGTTGTAAACATTTGAATTTATGTGTTTTCTAGAATTATGCACTTATGGAGGCAGATAAAAACTTTTATACAAGATTTGCAATTGGCTTAATGGAAGCGGCAGGAGACAACTCACTCGCCTGGCCAAAAGCGCTTGTGATCGCCTGCCAAATTCCTTTTGGCAGCCATAAACAGCAACTGTTGCCAAGGCGAATGGCATAAATGGAAAATCGCCATCATCACCGACGGCGGCAGTGGCGGCTTCTTCTACTACATCATCCCCATCAAGTGCATCGTTTGTCTCTCTCTCTCTCTCTCTCTCTCTGACTGTCTGTCTGTCTGTCCAGGAGTCAGTTCGTAGCGGCATCTAATTAGATTGCTCTGGCAGATGTACCGACTGGGTTTGGGTTGCTGCCAACCCATCGCACGTTCTGGGTAAGTTCGAAATTGTTTAATAATTTAAAAACAAATTAGCGCTGATTTTGTGTGTGCAACATAAAAATGCCATAAAATCGTTACCAATTTCATGCATAACAGTTAAATAAAATTTAATTTGCCAGAAACATAATGGCGAAAAATGAAAGAAAAGAAACAACCAAAAAAGCAAGTAAATAAATGAAGCAAGCAAATTCCAAGCAGAGACAGACAAAGATGGAAAGCTGTGAGATAGGAAGAGTAGTAGAAGTAGCCATCGGAGACTGTTTTGGCTAGCACAAGGACTTTGGCAACAGCAACAGCAGCTTTATCAAGAAAAGACTGAGTGGAAGCAGAGTAATACAAGGCAAGCCGTCAACATTCATTATTAATTTTAATATCGCAAAGTGCGCAAGAGCCAAAAATGAATGAAATAACAAGCTAAGTAAAAACATAGGACACTTGGCACGCGCTATGTTTTTTTGAGGCTGAAATTGATTGTTGTTCTTCCTTGTTGACCAGCACAGTAACTGAACCATAACTAAGAACTGAAAACTGAAAACTCAAGAATATAGGATTTTCCCATATATAAACCAAATTTTCGTCCTGTACTCAGACAAAACCAACATGGCATGAAACTATCTGTCATCTCGTTAATCGCGCCTGTTAAAAGCAAACCAAACAGCAAGGGAATCCCGGAAATATGCAGCGATAAAACGAACTTAATTAAAACGACTAAAAAAGAAAAGATGGTGAAAAAATAAGCAATGAGCGCAGCAAGCAAAAAACAAGCAACAACAACAACAACAGCAAATACAAGAACAATGAAAACCACAAAGTGCCGTTTTTGTTTGTAAGTGTCGCTGTCTCTGCCGCTGCTGCTGCAGTCGCTCGTTGTATGCATATTTTGCCTGCCAATCAACTCAACAATCGCAATCAATTTGCAAGCTGGGGCTGCGTCAGTGGAACGCCCCTGTACCCCTTTTCACCCCCTTGTCGCCTCGACGTGCTGGTGCCGCATGGGGCTACGTAGCCCTGTGGCAGTGTTTTCCCCCAGCTCGAGTTTACCTCCATTGTTCAACTGCAACTGTTATTTCGGCGCCATCTATGTATGAGATGTGTGTGTGTGTGTGCGTGTGTGAGTATGTGTGTAGCTGTTCGTGCATGTGATATATCAGCGCGCAAGCAAAATAAAAAGTATTGTCAATGCCTTTTTTAATTGCGTTACTGCAGCTTTAAGGACCGCAGTGTCTGGCCATGAGTCACGCTGTGACTATGGAAGAGGTTTGAGATGCGACGCAAGGTCAATTGAAATGCCGCAATGCGATGGGAGTTGATGGAAATTCTCTTTAAAAATTCCTAGGAGTTTAAAATGTTCATTAAAGAGAAAATTAAATTAATGAGATATAAACATCGTGAGATATAAATATCAAAGTTTATTGTTAAAAATTTTAAGTTTTTAATATTAATTTTAATGCAATAATTTTTTTTTTTACTTTAATTTTAAAAATTATATATTTTTCTGAATTTTTAACTTTTACTTTACCACTTAATATTTTTTTTAATTTTTTATTTATAGTAACTAATTTTTAATAATTTTTTTTTTGTGCATTTGTGAGTTTTACTTTATAAAGTCGACGGTGAATTTATAAATAAATTAATTTTATTTAAAGTCATTTCATTCTTTTTCTTTGAGTTGTATATAACTCAATCAGTTGCACGACGAGCTCCTTATTACGCATCTGCTTTCATCCAAATGGCTTCCAATTCATTTCATATTTCTTTCAATTCAATCTCCCACAACTTCTTTCCCTTCCCAGCCCGTCATCCCATTGATTTTTGTATAAATTTAATTTCCCTTTGCCCTACGCAAAGCAAACTTTTCTGAGATCATTCTATTACTCAATATTTTCATATTCTTTACGACCATAACTCATACACGCTCAAACAAAAATAAAAGTTTGTTTTTTTAGCAGTTCATTTTCTTCCAATTTTGCACCTGGCAGCGATTCCTCCGATTCGTATGTGTGGCGAGTGTTCTATGCGAGTTTCTACGGCACACTGTGTGATTCTGTTTAATTTAATGCTCTGCTGCTTATTTAAATTCAGTCCCTCGTCTTCTTTCAATTGTTGTCTGTTTTTTGTTGACATTCTTCGTTTGGAAAATCAATCAACCCAACCACCGCACGCGTATTGTTTGGAGACAGACTGATAGCTTTTGGCCTACCTATACTGGGCATACGTATAACAATAGCCCTGACAGTGCAAAGGAATAATGAGTGTTCGAATAGGGCTTCGTTATGGTAGAGAAATCATGTAAATTATTAGCAATGTAAACAGTTTAATTTAGTAAACATAAAACATTTAAATTAAGTTGTGCATTCTAATATACCGTTTGTTAAAGTATAATTAATTCTTAACATTTCATACTTAATTTCTGTCAGTGTAAATAGTAAAAGTTCGAGAAATGAGCATTTAATGGCGCTATCTAGAAATCCAACTCAATACTCACTGCTTATCGCTTATTATTGTTTTTTTGACGCTCAAATGAAAATATAAAGCGTCATGTCGATGAGACTGTAAGTCAGAAAAATATAGACAACGACAGCATGAACACACACCTGGCGCTGCTCACCTGCCTGCTTGTGCTCCTGGCAACAAGTTTGGGCCATGTACTGGGCTTCTCCTACCTAATGGTATTGCCCACGTCAACCAAGTCCCACTTCCATGTGGGGCAAGCCCTTGCCAAAGGACTTGTGGCGGCAGGCCATGAGGTCACCCTGATATCGGCGTTTCCACAAAAGAAGCCCATTGAGCACCTGCTGGACGTAAATGTATCTACACTGATTCCAGCCATGGCTAGTAAGTAACGGCGCGGCTCACGTAGCGCTTAATAACTTAACACCTTAACAAAATTTAAATCATAAAATAAATAAATGATTTTCATATATTTACAGGTAGCAAAGCCAAGATTCTGGAAAACATGAAGAAACCATTGATTACGCGTTTGCCTGTCATGCATGCCATGGGCAGAAAGTTGACACGGGTTGTGCTGGAGGAGCCGGCTGTGCAGGAGCTACTAAAGCAGAATCGCACCTATGACGCCGTGATCTGTGAAGTCTTCATGAACGAGGCACATTTTGGCTTCGCCGAAGCCTTCCGCGCTCCACTTATTGGCCTCAGCACATTCGGTGCCTCCACGTGGACCATTGATCTGGTGGGCACACCCGCTCCACCGTCTTATGTGCCCGATGTCATGTTGCAGTTTAGCGATCGCATGGATTTCATGCAACGCGCCATCAATCTGGTAATCACTGCCTACAGTCGCATCTACCAGGATTGGTTCCATTTGCCACAGCAGGAGCAGCTCTATAGGAAATACTTTCCCAACAACAAGATAGACTTTTACGATATGCGCAAGAACACGGCTCTGGTGCTACTCAACAGTCATGTCTCTCTGGGCTTCCCTCGTCCCTATGCGCCCAACATGATCGAAGTTGGTGGCATGCACATTCAGCGCAAGCGTAACCCCCTGCCCAAGGACATTGAGGAGTTCATCAAGGGTGCCAAGCATGGCGTGATCTATTTCTCCATGGGTTCCAACCTGAGGAGCTCCGATTTACCGCAGCACAAACGTCAAGCCCTGATCGACACCTTTGCCAAGTTGAAGCAGCGCGTGCTGTGGAAATTCGAGGAAACCAATTTGCCAGGCAAGCCAAAGAACGTCTTCATATCGGACTGGTTCCCTCAAGATGATATATTGGCGCATGAAAATGTTTTACTCTTTATCACACACGGTGGCCTACTGAGCACCACTGAGTCTATATACCATGGCAAGCCTGTTGTCGGTATTCCCACGTTTGGTGATCAGTTCATGAACATGGCACGGGCTGAGCAGTCTGGATATGGCAAAACTGTGCGATTCGATCAATTGACAACCGAAACACTGTACAGTGCCATCGAGAAAGTCATCAACGATCCGAGCTACACGCTGCAAGTGCACGCCATGTCCTCACGTTTCCGAGATCAACATGAGACGCCGCTGGAGCGCGCCGTGTTCTGGGTGGAGCATGTGAGTCGCCAGAAGGGAGCCCAGTATCTGCGCAGCGCTTCGCAGGATTTGAGCTTCATCGAATACCATAATCTGGACGTTCTTTTCACGCTCATCGGTGGCTTGGGTTTTACTTTGTTTGCTTTTACGTATCTTTTGGTGACTCTGCTTAAATTGGTTAAAAGAAAACTTAATAGTACAAAGTCAAAGACAAACAAGACGAAGAAGGTCAAACGTAGTTAATTTCACAAAAAAGTAAATTCATGAAAGATAAAAATGCTCAGGGCTTAAAAATCGATAAGTTATATATGTGTATGTATATGTATATACATATATAAAGTAAAGATCTGAAAGAAGGATTGTCAACCCAAGGGCTTCTGTTTGCATTTTAAAAATATAATTTTATAAACTAAATATACCCACTCTTACCTGTTTTCAAGAAGTACAAGTATATTGATTTTATAATTAAACACAAATAATTTGTATGAACTCTTATATTTTAATATGTGTTCTTATCTTCATTTCTGTTGCCACACAAAAAATCTAAACAAGAAAGCTACAGTCGAGGGTGCTTGACTGTTATATACCCGCTACCCAGCTGCTCGTTCATCAAAATTATTTCCGAAATAATAATGAACGGCTATAATCATAATTTGACTATAAAAGGCCGTAGAGTTACAATCCATTTTTTTCGATTATCGGTGGCGAAAGGGGGCGTGGTCAAAATCCAAAATAAACTTGATCAGCGTGCAATAATAACACATATTGTCACCAAAGGTAGTCTGCTGCTGCTAGTTCCGCGAGCTCGTTGAAATTGCAATCCGTTGGCAGGCGATCTTTGAGGCTCAGCATATTCACCTGGCTTCCGGAGATCGTTGATCTTCCAAGTGAAGCAGGAGAGAGCTCTGTCGGCGGGTGTAACTTGCATTAGTTTTTTTTGCGCCTAATTTAGTAAGGTATCAAATTTTAAAGCTTTTTAAACTCTCATAACTTTAACAAAATTCCTCTGATTTTCATGAGGAATGACATTTTCTTCATGGTTTGGCCTCTAGTTTGATTCTGCATTAAAATATTACAAATGTAAAATTTTCAAAAAATTTCAAATTTTTTCATGCTATTTTCCCTTGCAAAGTTTCAACATCCTTTCCACGTTTTCAAACTCTCATAACTTTGTCAAAATTCATCGGATTTTCATGAGGAATGACATTTTCTTCATGGTTTGGCCACTAGTTTGACTCTGCATTAAAATATTGCAAATCTAAAATTTAAAAAAAAATTTTGAAAATTTCCATGCTACCCCTTTGCAAAATTTTAAGATCCCCGACACTTCTTCTAACTCTCATAACTTTGCCAAAATTCATTCGATTTTCACGAGGAATGACATTTTCTTTATGGTTTGGCCTCTAGTTTGATTCTGCAATAAAATATTGCAAATCTAAAATTTTCAAAAAATTTCAAATTTTTCCATGCTACCCCCTTGCAAAGTTTCAACATCCTTTCCACGCTTTCAAACTCTCATAACTTTGTCAAAATTCATCGGATTTTCATGAGGAATGACATTTTCTTCATGGTTTGGCCTCTAGTTTGACTCTGCATTAAAATATTGCAAATCTAAAATTTAAAAAAAATTTGAAAATTTTCCATGCTACCCCCTTGCAAAGTTTCAACATCCTTTCCACGTTTTCAAACTCTCATAACTTTGTCAAAATTCCTCTGATTTTCATGAGGAATGACATTTTCTTCATGGTTTGGCCTCTAGTTTGATTCTGCATTAAAATATTGCAAATCTAAAATTTAATAAAAATTTGAAAATTTTCCATGCCACCCCCTTGCAAAGTTTCAACATCCTTTCCACGTTTTCAAACTCTCATAACTTTGTCAAAATTCATCGGATTTTCATGAGGAATGACATTTTCTTCATGGTTTGGCCTCTAGTTTGATTCTGCATTAAATTAAATTAATCACATCAATTAAACATCAACTCGGCTGTTGTTCGTGAGCCAGCATATATAAACTTAATGGGGTCAGAGATGTCTGCCTGTTACATACATTTTCGGTTTGAACAAAGTTATAAAACCCTCCTACTCTATGAGTAGCGGGTATAAAAATGCTACTTTATACTCACTGCTTATCGCTTATCAGTTTTTTGGCCGCTCAAATGAAAATATAAGGCGCCATGCCTATGAGACTGTAAGTCAGACAGAAATAGACCACGACAGCATGAACACACACCTGGCGCTGCTCACCTGCCTGCTTGTGCTCCTGGCAACAAGTTTGGGCCATGTTCTGGGCTTCTCCTACCTAATGGTATTGCCGACGGCAGCCAAGTCGCACTTCCATGTGGGGCAAGCCCTTGCCAAGGGACTTGTGGCGGCAGGCCATGAGGTCACCCTGATATCGGCGTTTCCACAAAAGAAGCCCATTGAGCACCTGCTGGACGTAAATGTAACTGCACTGATTCCAGCCATGGCTAGTAAGTAACGGCGCGGCTCACGTAGCGCTTATCAATCTAACACCTTATGATAAGGGTATACGTGTAAACGGTTTCACAGCCACTTCATTTCGCAATTAACCAAATATGAAATATAAAATAAATAAACGATTTTCTCATATTTACAGGTAACAAGGCCCAGATTCTGGAGAACATGAAGAAGCCACTGATTGCGCGTCTACCCGTCATGCATGTCATGGGCAGAAAGTTGACACGGGTTGTGCTGGAGGAGCCGGCTGTGCAGGAGCTACTGAAGCAGAATCGCACCTATGACGCCGTGATCTGTGAAGTCTTCATGAACGAGGCACATTTTGGCTTCGCCGAAGCCTTCCGCGCTCCACTTATTGGCCTCAGCACATTCGGTGCCTCCACGTGGACCATTGATCTGGTGGGCACACCCGCTCCACCGTCTTATGTGCCCGATGTCATGTTGCAGTTTAGCGATCGCATGGATTTCACACAACGCGCCATCAATCTGGTCTTCACTGCCTACTCTCGCGTCTATCAGGATTGGTTCCATTTGCCACAGCAGGAGCAGCTCTATAGAAAATACTTTCCCAACAACAAGCTAGACTTTTACGATATACGCAAGAACACGGCTCTGGTGCTACTCAACAGTCACGTCTCTTTGGGCTTCCCCCGTCCCTATGCGCCAAACATGATCGAAGTTGGCGGCATGCACATTCAGCGGAAGCGTAACCCCCTGCCCAAGGACATTGAGGAGTTCATCAAGGGTGCCAAGCATGGCGTGATCTATTTCTCCATGGGTTCCAACCTAAAGAGCTCCGATTTACCGCAGCACAAGCGTCAAGCCCTGATCGACACCTTTGCCAAGTTGAAGCAGCGCGTGCTGTGGAAATTCGAGGAAACCAATTTGCCAGGCAAGCCAAAGAACGTCTTCATATCGGATTGGTTCCCTCAGGATGATATATTGGCGCATGAAAATGTTTTACTCTTTATCACACACGGTGGCCTGCTGAGCACCACGGAGTCTATATACCATGGAAAGCCTGTTATTGGTATTCCCATGTTTGGTGATCAGTTCATGAACATGGCACGGGCTGAGCAGTCTGGATACGGCAAAACTGTGCGATTCGATCAATTGACAACCGAAACACTGTACAGTGCCATCGAGAAAGTCATCAACGATCCGAGCTACACGCTGCAAGTGCACGCCATGTCCTCACGTTTCCGAGATCAACATGAGACGCCGCTGGAGCGCGCCGTGTTCTGGGTGGAACATGTGAGTCGCCAGAAGGGAGCCCAGTATCTACGCAGCGCTTCGCAGGATTTGAGCTTCATCGAATACCATAATCTGGACGTTCTTTTCACGCTCATCGGTGGCTTTGCCTTTGTTTTGTTCGCTTTCACGTATCTTCTGTTGTCCTTGCTTAAACTGGTTAAAGGCAAACTAAACAGTACAAAGTCTAAGGCGGGCAAGACAAAGAAGGTTAAGCGTAGTTAATTTCATCTAAGAAAAATTCCTAAAAATGTATTAAAATTATTAAAATGCTCAAGACCTAAACATCGATTAATTATATATTTATGTACATATATGAAATAAATATCAGAAGAAGGGATAACCATTCCAAAGATTTTTAGACCATGAATTTAAAAAAAATACATGGTCTATTCTGTTTGTCTGTTGTGTTTGTTACGCACAGCAGGCAGAAACAGGCATCTTCGACCCTGTAAACTATATATATTCTTGCTCAGTATAATCGAGTTGAGTCGATTAAGCCATGTCCGTCGGTCTGTCTATCCGTCTGTCTGTATGAACACCTGAATCTCAGAGACTAAAAGAGCTAGACCCACCAAATTTGGTGACAACATAATCTGTCAACGCTTTTTTAAATTTGGGCCATGCCTACTTCCACGCCCGCAAATCGCTCAAACCGAACATAAAGCGCACTTCTTAATCTAAATTATTCAGTTTTGGTATGTATGATAACTATCTCCACTCGAACGATCGCCGCAAAATTTGTTTACGATCGGACAATAAACATAAAAATTATTCAACGTTTCCTTTAGATTTGAGCTGTACCTACTGCATGGGATCGTTGGTGCAATCCCAGAGCGTCTAACTGAAAATTATCAATAACACTTTTCTCAATCGGATATTTTTTTATGATCTTCAAAAATCCATTGTGTTATACAGTCAACACTCAACTGTAGCCGTTCTTAATTGTTTCAAATTAATTATGTGCTGTTATTTTTATAAGCTTAATATACCCACTGTTACCTGTTTTTAAGAAGTACAGGTATATTAATTTCATAATCAAACACAATACTTCGCGTGAACTGTTATATTTGAGTATGTGTTCTTATCTTCTTGCCTCTAGCAACACAAAACCGGCCACTGCACGAATGAAGGAATCAAAATAAAACCGACTGAACGCTGATTAGAAACTTGTTCCCCCACACACATGTCAGAAACATTAAATATGTATGTATGTTAGCTATGCATATGTATGTTAGCAGCTTACGCTCTTAACCAAAGAGAGCTTAACAGATAAAAAGTTAAGAGAGCAAACACAAAAGAATGTACCGATCGGCAAAGCAAAGTGCAAAAAAGATAATGAGGCAGAGAACGAAAGAGAGAAAGAAAGAGAGCGCATTCATATTGTATGCCGTCTGCTCACAGATTCTATAGAAACTTTAAATCAAAATATTTATAAAAACCAGATAAATAAAATAAATATTACAAAAACAACAACAAATATCTTTATTTACGGTCTTTATTCTAATTTGCGAATCGGCGGCAGCAACAAAAAACAAATGCATGCACAATATGTGAAGAGGAATGACGAAATCAAGTGTCACAAATCAAGGCATGGAATATTATGGAATGGATTGGGATAACCCACAAGCATAAGTACATACACTCGAAATATTTATAGAATTCTATGATATTATTGGTCAACTCTTGCTAAAGATTATGAAATAGAATAAAAAAGCAAATTCATTCTTCCAATTCACTAATGTACAATGTTCATTTTATTTAACTGCTTTTAATCGCCAGCTCTCCCGTTCTCCCGTTCTCTCGCTCTCGCTCACCCTCTCTCCTTATTCTCTCCCTATTCTTAGCACATATAAGCCGCTACCAAGCGATCGTTGCGTCAGTTTTGCTATAAACGAAGGCGCGTGCGGATCGTGAGCTTGAAACTGAAACTGATCCCACATGAATAATTAAACGTTGTAGATTTCGCAAGAATCAAAGTTATTTTAAACTAAAGTTTAACAAACAACAGAAACTATAATTGGCTATAATGGAACGCAGTAAAACAAGTTTCTTTGCTCTGCTCGTATTCGGGTTGCTGAGCAGCGTCGCTGCCTATAATTACCTCGTGGTGCTGCCCACCGGCGCGCGATCGCACTACAATGTGGGCGCCGCACTGGCTAAGGGTCTCGCCGCTGCTGGTCATCAGGTGACACTTGTCTCGGCGTTTCCTCTAAAGAAACCCATCAAGAATATCAACGATTTGGCTATGCCAAATATCTTGAAAGCCATGGGAGGTAAGTTCAAAGTTTTGAGATGTGTAGAGAGAAGTTTAAAGTGCTCCATTAAAAGAGTGATAAAAAATCCAAATAAAGTTACCTTTTAAGTATTCACTTGGATTAAATTTACATATATAACAGTAATTTTGTTTTTACCTTAATAATTGAAATGTTATATCGTCCTCCTCAACAAATTTGATGAACATTCTCTATCATTCTCCATCACATTTCAATATTTCAACCTTAGTTTCTTCAATTTAGAGAAAGTTTGTTTCAAAATCGCCTAAAACTTACTACAGTTAGCCATGTAATAATGATGATGATGTAACAAGTTACAAAGTCAATTAGGCAGTAAGTGCAATACCAGGTATACTATGTGAAATATGACTACGCATGTTCCACTAAGTGCAATACAAACTCTCTAGAAAATCAATCAAACGTATGTGTATTTCTCTATAATCACAACTTATAGTATTACCGATACACAAGTCTGTGAGCACACATAGATAACATACATATTTACCTTCTGACACATACATTACTTATTTTTGTTAATCTTTATTCCAGGTGATATAGACAATCTACTAAAGAAGTCTGAGCAACCTATTATACAACAAATCATTGGATTTTACGGCATGGGTAGGTCAAGAATAAACAAAATGCTTAAATTTTTAACTAACTTAAGTTTATTATTTTGCTAGGCTTACGCATAACTGAAGCACTGCTTCAAGATCCCGAGATGCAAAAGCTCAGGGATTCGAATCAAACCTTTGACGCTGTGATCGATGAGGTGTTCCTTAACGAGGCACATTTCGGACTAGCAGAGCACTTTAATGCGCCGCTGATAGGTTTGGGTACCTTCGGTGCCATCAGCTGGAATACAGATATGGTGGGTTTTTTATATTAATAAATAATGATCAAGTATTCAATATTCATACATTTTCCATTAGGTTGGCTCTCCATCCCCGCCATCGTATGTGCCGCACGCCCTGCTCAAATTCAACGACCACATGTCGCTGGTCGAGCGCGTCATTAATCTGGCCTTCCTCACGTACGAGCAGTTCTTTATGAATCTGTACTATTTGCCCAAGCAGGAACTGCTCTATGCCAAATACTTCCCCAACAACAAGCAGAATTTCTACGACGCCCGCAAGAATGCGGCCCTCGTTCTGTTGAATCAACACGTTTCGCTGAGCTTCCCTCGACCATATTCGCCCAACATGATCGAAGTCGGGGGAATGCACATCAATCGCCAGCGTCAGCCTCTGCCTAAGGATATCGAGGAGTTCATCAAAGGTTCCAAGCATGGTGTTATCTACTTCTCCATGGGTTCCAATCTAAAGAGCAAAAATTTGCCGCGAGAGAAGCTTGAGGCGCTGATCAGTACATTTGCCAAGTTGAAGCAGCGTGTGTTGTGGAAATTCGAGGAACCCAATCTGGCGGGCAAGCCAGATAATGTTTTCATTTCGGATTGGTTTCCGCAAGACGATATATTGGCACATGAGAATGTCATATTGTTTATCACTCACGGTGGCCTGCTGAGCACAACGGAGTCTATATATCATGGCAAACCTTTTGTTGGCATTCCCATCTTTGGTGATCAGTTCCTGAACATGGCAAGGGCCGAACAAAATGGTTATGGAAAGACAGTTAACTATGAGGATCTAACTGCACCAAGATTGCTTGCGGCCATCGAGCAACTTATTCAGGAACCAAAGGCCAAAATATTGGTCAAGGAGATGTCCGAACGCTTCAGAGATCAACCGCAATTGCCGCTGGATCGCGCCGTCTACTGGGTAGAGCATGTGACCAGGCACAAGGGAGCGCGGTACTTGAGGAGTGCCTCGCAGGACTTGAACTTCGTACAGTATCACAATATTGATGCCATGTTTATACTCTACGGCGGAATATTGTTTGTCCTCTTTGTCATTTGCTTAATCATACGACGCGTCTGGCTTGCACTGCAGAATTTCTTCCTGGGTCGTCAGTCTGCGGGAAAACCAAAAGTAAAACGCAATTAAATTAAGCTCGTGCTATAAACTTAAGTCCTAAACTGTATCAACTTAGATAAGCGATTTTAATGTGTTATGGTACCCAGTACATAAGGTAGTTGAGTATTATCGAACATAGGTTTGCGCAATTAATAAATGTATTTCAAAGGCAATGGGCATCTCTGCTTGTAATTGGTAAGGAGTATCTCACAATCGTTTACGCTCGTCTGTTTTATTTACAAGTTCTGGTACCACTTTACGCTCTCGAGTCCGCTTATCAAATTTTCAGTGAGAATGCGGTTTGTTTCGCTGCCGGCACTGAGGTTGTAAAATAAAATTGAAAATATTTTCTCTACCTATCGAAGATATTTCACTCGCGCTTTTTCTGTCGCTCTTTTATTCATCTCTTCGTGTTATTTTTTTCTAGTTTTCTTCATCTTTTTCCCCGTTTTTCCTTGCACATAGTTAAAGCATCGGTTGTAACTAGTAACGAACAGAGGAGTGGGGAATACCCGACGGCAAGATACCCTGCACGACAAAAAGAAGTCGGCTTTTATATATATCAAATATATTTTAACCTTATTTAAAGAGTATAACCAAAATCAAACTGTCTTTATATTGGGATGAACTCTACTTTAAATATTGAATGCGAAGTAGCCAACTAAAGTAGACCTAATCGACCCTACTATGGATGCTTATTATGAATTTAGTTATTTAACAAGTCCGGTATGGCACGCATCCCTCTGCATGTTACCCATTTTCTAAGAGCAAAGGGTATTAAAATGCCCAGCGCGTTGAAATTTTTAACAACCAGAGTCTGCAGAGCAATATAGTGGTTGGGCATTGCCACGCCCCCAACACAAACCCAAACTCAACCCTCCCCAAATGTCTGCCCACGCTCAACGGTTTTATTTTCTTCGTCGCGCTTTTGTTGAAAACTGTTTGCAAAGTCGACAAGAAGCAATGGATTGGGCCTGTAAGGGGAAGGGGGACGGCGGGTGGAGAGGGTCGTGCAATGGGCGTGTAAAAGTTTTAGCGCAACTTATTGCAACTGTTTTGGGCCATGGACGCTGTGGAAAATTGGCGTCCGCGCCGGAAATGTTGGCGGTTGTAAAGCGGGCCGCATCAAGAGTGCACGGCAGAACAACAGAAAAAAATTTCACAAAAAAAAAAAAATCGAAAACGGGGTAAAATACCAACAAAAATAAGTAAAACTTGTAGATACTCTGCTTTCAGACTGTGAGTTCAACGCAATGTAATGTAAAGTTTTTCGCAATAAAGGGAATTCTTAGTTTATGCGGTCTTCCTTAGATGCTGAAGGGGGTGGCGAAATAAAGATATACGATTTAGTCCTGCGTTAATTGACGTGATCTATTTCAAGTGCCTGAAAAGGCTTTACAGATAACTAAAGTATAAGTCTTAGTTTACTTTCACATCTCTTTATATTGTATTTTGTGTGCAATTTAAATAGACTTTCAATTCAATTTGATGTATATTTAATTTTTTTATCTACCTTTACAGCAATTTCGAAACCTAATACCCTAACTAATTTGCCTTCTACATTTATCGTATAAAGAAGAATTTTAATAAAATTAAAAAGATTTTCTATACGCACTGCGGAGACTTTTAAAGACATTCCAAGAACAGCTTTAATATCCTATCATTCACGTTCACATCGCATGTCGCAACAACAAATAACACGGTAACGACTACAATAACAACAACAACAATGCAACTGCAACTGCAACGGCAATGGCAACGGCAACGTATGTATGAAAGAATATGCAACTCATGAATTTTTGATTACGCATTTGGCGATGCGGCCAAAAATAAGCTACATGCGTGCACATACACGTTTATATGAGCGGAAGTAGCGCTGCCATTTAATATTACGCATACGCAACGTGCGCAACTGATTGGACAGTGGTTAATGCATATTTTTGCGCATACTCATGGGTTACCCACACCATAATGAACTGCATATCAATGAGAGAGATAATTATATGCGACCACTAAATACATATATCATACGCTCCGTATGCAATCCCGCTATATCCCCCAGTCAGTTAAATCGAATTCAATTCGCAATTTATTTCGATAAAGCGTAATCAGTGATTCTTTAGTTTAATTTCACCCTTGCATCGCCATTGATTTCTAACATAGCTCAGTAACTTCCACAGCAGTAAAATGCTCAGTCCAAGTATTAAAAAGATACCGCCAAACACAAGTGCAAAGACATCAAGACTATGGTAGGCGATAAAGCTCAAGTCCTGTCCAGCAACTCGCATATGCGCTGCTCCTTTGTGTCGCAGCACATACTCGGTCCACCAGATCGCCGTCTCCTGTGGACTCATGGGTTGATCTCGATAGCGTGCCGAGATTTGTTTGGCAATCTGTGCAAACGAGGGCTCCGTGAGCAGCTGTTCGATGGTCTGTCGCAGCTCCGAGGACGTCATTGTCTTATGATCGAGACCCAAACCGAAACCTGCTTGCTTGGCTCGAGCCACATTCAGGAACTGATCGTAGAAGAAGGGCAAACCCAACACCGGTTTGCCATGATGAATGCTCTCAATGGTACTCAAGAGGCCACCGTGCGTTATGAACAGCTTCACATTGGGATGCGCTAGAATGTCTGGCTGGGGAAACCATTTGCTGAGATAAACATTATCCGGTTTTCCTGGCAGCTGATCGTCCTCGAATTTCCAGAGCACACGCTGCGGCAAACTGGCGAAAGTTTTCAGCAACATTTGCCTTCGCTCTTCGGGTAGATTTTTACTTTTAACATTCGAACCCAGCGAAAAGTAAATGACACCCGCCGAGCCAGCACCCTGTATAAACTCCTCCATATCCTTGGGCAGCGGCGAAGGTTTATGATCAATATGCAGGCCACCAACCTCGATCATGTTCGGCACATAGGGACGTGGAAAGCTCAACGAGAAATGCTGATTGAGCAGCACCAGAGAGAAATTCTTGCTTAGCTCCACCAGCGGCACGTTGTGTGCAACATGTGGAAAATATTTCTGATATAGCTGAACTTGAACTGGGCGATACACCAGCTCCCAGTTAAGCCAGGCCACTGCAGTCTGATAAAACGTATCTACGCGTTCCCAGTAAGTCATGCGATCGCTCAGTCCAGCCGTAACTAGTGGAATATACGAAAGCGGTGATACATTGCCCACCAGCTCATCAATGTTCCAGTCTGTGCCGAACGTGGAGATGCCTATGATGGGCGCATTAAAGTGCGCCGCAAAACCGTAGAGCGCATCGTTGCGTACAGCCTCAACAATAATCAAATCAAAGTGATTCTTTCCGCGTGGCAGTAGCTCTCTCTGTACCTCGGGATTGCCTAACGTGATTTTTGTAATGTTTAAAAAGAACTCGTTAATGAACGAGTTTTCCTGCCACAAATTCCTCTCTGTACCCAAATCGGATATGATATCTGAAAACAAATAAGACTCGTATCACTTTCACTACTTAATTTGTTATATTTACAACGCACCATCGTAGAACTTGAATACTTCCGTCACGGCAATATCACGAAAGTTTTTCACTGGTTTCTTTTGGGGAAATGCATTGACCGATGTCACATCGTGGCCACGGGCGGCAAGTGCCTTTAGATATGGTGCCACATTGATGTACTGCGAAGGACCCGGAAAGGGAAATATCGCTAGAATGCGAGCACCTTCCAGTAGACTGGGCAGCACTGAAAAAATGACTAGGATAAGACTGCACAAGCGTAACGGGAGCATTTTCGAGCTGCATCTGCCGCGAACCCGTTCTAAATATCAACTGAACTTGTAAAGTGAGGCAGCTTAAGTGCTGGGAATTATATTTGCCTTACATTCCTTCCTAGTTAATTCTGACATTCACGCGATAAGCATTTTTACAGGCTGCGATTACGTTCATTTGTATGAGCATCGCACAGCATGTCACCGCACCCGGGCCCACCTTAAGTGGCATCATACGTACGTTGTCTCTAGTATTATAGAATTAGTTTGTCTGTTTTGTATTTTGTTTTCCGTGTAGGTAAGTTTTCAACGCAAAGCTTTTTAGCGTGCGAGAGATGAAATTCTGCCCAGTCATGGTAAACAATACAAAATTTTCAGCGATTTTTACTCGCATCATCGTTAGAGCGTAGTATATGTTTGTTTGTTTGTTTCGTCTGTTTTGCTCTCTTAATCATTTTTGACATAATCAGAGAGTGAGGTTAAAACAAGTTATTGACATAGGCCAGCTGCCGAAGAAACTACTGACTATTGATTATTTATTATTGTCAAGGCCAATTAAAATTTTTGATAAGCACATGTTCAATAATTTCAATCGATAAGCATCTTATCAATCGCAGTTTAGATAAGCGTGCACAGTTTGCAGCGTAAATTTCTAATGACTATACGAGTAGTAAAATGATTGCACACATACTATTTAACAAACTCAAATGGGTGGAACACAAAAAATATAATAACTACTTTTATTGTGTATAAAAATAAGTTGATATTTAGTTATATATTTTTGTTGGGCTTCGTAATATTTATGGCAGCGTACGTTTCTCTTCACATTTTAAAACATTGTTAGTTATCTGCAACTGATAATCTATGTATCGATAGCTGTTGTCATTAACAGAATTATCGATTTTGTATAGGCAGGTATTGCAATCAAACTTAACAGAATGAAGTTCGTTAACAGGGTGAATAACATTAACATGCAAAACAAGTTCAAGTTAACAAGAATAAGCAAACAGAAGAGGCAAGCGATAGTTTGCGAACTATCATCCCTAGCACCAAAGGGTTTGCGCGTCGCACAGTGGGCCGTAAGACAGATCTCTTTTAGAATTCCATAAATAAAATGCGAAAAATAAATTAAAACTTAAGCTTTTTATGTAAAAATATATTTAAACAAGTGTTTTAATGAATGCAAAATAATACATAAATTGTTTTTCGTAAGTTGTTAGATGAACTTAGTGAGTATTTAAATACTGTAGCCAAGTGGTTACAAATAAGTTTCTTATATATTATATGCCTTTACTGAGTCTTTGTTTTGGCCTGTGTCTTACAACGCTTAGAAAGAATGCAGCGCATTATTCTAAATAGAACTAACAAAACAAGCACCACTGCAGATCCCCCAAGAGCTGCCACACCAAGTAGTAATCCCCAAGTGTCTATGCCATGCAGCTGCACAAAGTTCAACTCTCGCGATGCAGATCTCATGTGTGGTGCCCCCTTGTGACGTAGTACATATTCTGTCCACCAGATGGCGCGTTCCAGTGGCGTATCCTTCTGATCACGGTATAGCTTGGACTTTAATTGCGCAGCCTGAGTATACGCAGGCTTCGTCAAAAGTTCCTCAATTTTAACTTGCAACTCGGGTGCTGTTATGTTCCACAGGTTGAGGCCCAGGCCATAACCCGCCTGTGTGGCACGCTGGACATTAAGGTGCTGATCGTAGAAGACGGGCAAACCCAGCACCGGCTTGCCAAAGTAAATACTCTCTATGGTGCTAAGCAGACCGCCATGAGTGATAAAGAGCTTGACATTGGGATGCGCAAGCACGTCGAGCTGTGGAAACCATTTACTAATGAGCACATTCTTTGGCTGATCCTCAAGCTCTTCCTGCTCAAACTTCCACAAGACGCGCTGCTTAAGTCCACCAAAGGCTTTCAACAACTCTTGGCGCGTTGCTATGGGCAAATCCTTGCTCTTGATGTTCGATCCCATTGAGAAGTAAATGACTCCATGCTTGGCTTCCTCCACAAACTGGGCTAAGTCCTGAGGAAGTGGTTTCGGTTCTCGTTGTTGCTTCAGGTGCAGACCCCCCACCTCGATCATGTTGGGCAGATAAGGTCGAGGATAACTAAGTGTAAAGTGTTGTCCCAGCAACATCAACGAGAAGCTATCGAGCACCTGATCCAGTGTCTTTGAAGCCTTGGGAAAATATTGCCGATACAATGCTTCCTGGCTAGGTAAATGAACCCAGCGCTTGTGCAGCCAACCTATGCTTGCCTCGACAACGTTCCACAGACGATCCTGATAGTTCATATGCTCAGTACGGGAAGACAATAGAAGCGGGTTAAATGATAACGGGGATACGTTGCCCATGAGCTCATCGATGTGCTGATCTGTACCAAACGAGGAGATGCCAATGGTCAAAGCATCGAAGTGCTGTGCCAAGCCAAAGATGGCCTCAGTCTGCACCGTTTCCGAAATAACCAAATCAAAGGTTTCTCCGCTGTGTAGCAACTCTTGTACTGCTGAATCCCCTAGCAGATTGGAAGTTAGCAACTTGAGGAATTCCGTTGTCATGGTCAGCACTGTCCATTGGCTGGCCTGCTGATTGTAGTCCGGATTGCCAAAGGCTGTGAAATTGAAACACATATATAATATTATTTTATCTTGACTTGCATACCATGCTTAATTGTACTCACCCGCCATCAGGTCGTGTATTTTAGTTGCGCCAATTACCCTAAAATTGGGTTCCACTTCGCTGCTACCGAAGGTATTAATTACGGTCACATTATGTTGCCTTTGCGCCAACTCTTTCAGATACTGCTCCGCGAATATATACTGTGATTTACCAGGGAACGGAAACACCGCTAGAATCTTAGCACTTTGCACTTCGACTCCGATATTCCCAAATATCAGACCGAGTAGTAATACTACGAGCCGCAATTCCATTCTGATTGATAGACCCCTCTGAGCTGCTTCGCGTTTCACGTACCACTGAATCCGAAATTGCGAAAACGAAAGTGCCGTTAATTATCGCCCCAAATATGCTTGGATTATTATCAAATGAGGAAGGTCGTGAGTACAATTCGCCAAAAACGAGTCAAGCCTAACGAAATGTTCTCTGCGTTTCTAATACACAATTTACGCGACAAACTTTATTTATTCTATTTTTGTTTATTGTATAGAACTGTTGTTATACTATTTTTATACGAATCGCGCCGTTGGCTACGCGCGTCTAACAACAATTTTATTTGTTGACTAATTTCCAGTTGTTATGCAACCCCGCCGACAGCCCGGTTTCTATGCTCATTTTTATCGCGCTCTCTCAAACACAATTCATGCTCTCTTGCTCTCTTATTGTGTGGCTCTCTCTCTCTCCTCCCTCTATCTCTCTCTCATGTGGAGCTCTCAAACAATTCTAGTAGTTTTTTATACACAGTCCAGACTTGTCTGTCGGTTCGCGGCGTTTAATTGAGCGTGTAATGCGTCGGTTTTGTTTTCAGGCAACTTATCGCTATAGATTGCACCGCAAACCCCGTTGATTTTAAATGATTTACAGTACTAGAAAAACATTACCCTTATCTCGTTATTGATATAGGTATTTTAATAGTGGGTACATCTATTTATAAGCTATGCACTTAGCAGAATTTTACTTCTAATATAAGGCACATTTTGCGGTGTCTTATAATATTATTATTATCTATCTTATTATCTATCTTACAACCTCTAAAATACTTGATTAAATGATGTCTATAATCTGACAAACGTGCAGTTCCTTTCCACGAATTTCAACAGTTTGCGTAAAATGTAGAGCACCAGTAAAATCACAATTCCAAATCGTGCCACGATCATTAGAACATTGTCCAGGCTATAATAATCTATGAGTTTCATATTGGATGGAAGGACACGCATATGGGGCGCCCCTTTGTACCTTATAACGTACTCGGTCCAATAGATAGCTACGTCCAACGGATGCATGGGTTGATCCTGAAATCGTTGCGACAACGCTTCAACATTGGGGCGATATTTTGGCTGATCCAGCATCTGTCGCACTGTGCTCTCGAAATCCTGCCTGGTCAGCTTGGTGATGTCAAGGATCTCTGCTGCTCCCGCCGTCTGCATGCGCTCCACGTTGCGATACTGATCGAAGAAGAGGGGCATACCCAGCATTGGCTTGGCATAGAAGGTGGCCTCAATGGTGCCCAGCATGCCGCCGTGACTGATGAAGAGACGCACATTCGGATGGGCCAGTATGGCCTGTTGTGGCACCCACTTATCGAGGTAAACATTGCTGCTCACATTGGGTCGCCTGTCTCCCTCGAATTTCCATATTACCCGCTGAGGCAGTACAGCAAATGTTTCCACTATCATGGCCAAGGTTTTCGGTGATAGATCTTTGCTATGCAACTCCGTTCCGAGTACCATCAGGATGACACCATGTTCTGCTCCCTCAATAAATTGAGCAAGGCGTGGCGGTACCAGGGGCTTCTTCTTGGGCACATGCATGCCACCCACCTCCACCATGCTGGGAACATTAGGACGTGCTCCGAACAAACTGAAATGTTGGTTCAGCAGGATAAGCGAGAAACTCTCACGAATTTCCACAAAACTTTTGGTCAGATGTCCGAAGAATTGTTCGTGTATTGCACGCAACCCTGGCAGGAAGATCAACTTATGCATCATCCATTCCTCTGAGATGTGCATCCATTCGTAGAGACGATCAAATATGCCTGCACCTCGTCTATAGCCAACTGGCAGCAGAGGCTCAAACGTTGCTCCAGGCGTAAATCCCACCAACACATCCATGTTCCAATCTCCACCACATGTGGCAAGACCAATCAAGGTAGCATTGAAATGTACCGCCATGCCGTAAAGTGCATCCGAATGCGATGGCTCCAGCACCATCAGATCGTAGCTAACATTTGATTGCATCAGTTCCTGTACCCCTTCGGATTCCAGCACATTCAGACACAATTTCATCATAAATCTTCTTATAGACTGCACCTCATTCCACTTATTCGATATGGACCACCAATCATCGGTTCTTGTTTCTTTAGGTGTTGGGAGGAAAGAGAACAATTAGTCTTCAAATTACTATTTCTTTTATATAGTCCTTTACCAAAATCCAATTCGATATTGTAACGATCGCGCACGTATATAGCGTGCACTCTGTGAAGAATATCGCAGTCCACAAAGGCGTGTATTATGGTCAATTCATGACCGCGATCTACCAGTGCGTTCACATAGGGCGTCAATAGCTTGCACTGTGAGTGCATATCATAGGGAAATACTAGCAATATCCGGGCGCAATAGATAGGCTCAAGCAGCAATGTCAAGAGGAGCCATGCCCCGACGAGCAGGCGACGTAGCCGCATAACAGGAGAGCGTGTCACTAACCGTTCCGATGGCCAACACGCTGCGATATCTACTGAAACGCAATCCACAGCGATACGTATGTATATGTACATTGTACCTGCCCTTCACCACCACCAGCACCACCTTTGGCAATGGCATTCAAGCGATAAGATTACACACTACGACGCACCACAACAATGAGAGAGCGTGTAAGCGATTCTACAAAAAAATTTTGACTTATTGGGCCCAGTACACAAAAGAGTTGCGAAATGTACGGACGGCAGGAAATATGCTAGGCCAATTGGGCGCAGCTTTGCTAGTTGGGCTCGGACTGTATGTGCAGTTGGCACAGGGCGCCAATATATTAGCCGTGTTCTCATTCTGCTTTCCATCACCTTTTCTCCTGATTGCACCCTATATGCAAGCACTTGTCCACCAAGGTCATCAGGTAACCATTATTTCATCGGGCAGTCTAACAAACATCGATGGAGCGCATCACATTCGTGTACCCAGACTGGATCGGCTAATGGAAGGTAAGTGAGTAGGAAAACACTTATCTCCCCACCTCATTTTATTCTAATCGAAATTGAAAACACTTCACTAGTTATGGTATGGAAAATATTGATAAAACAAAAAAGTTATTGAACTTTAGTTTAGCCAAGTTGAACTAATCGGTTCTTCTACTTGGTGATACGATTTTAGATTGTCTGATTGATTATTTATTTTGAGGTCAGCTAAAAATCGATATAATTAAACACACAAATAATTCAAATATTAAAATAAATAAATAATAACAGATTTATGTTTAAATTTTAATCAGTTAAAAAAGCAAGGGACTAAAGCTACGGTTAAGCGCATCCCACTGAAAAATACCTTTCGTTCGATTTTGTTAAGCTGTTACAAACATGTTATCGAACTTTTAATTTCTGAAACATTTTCATTGTTCAAGAGGCATATAAAAAAAGTTGTATATAGCATTAAATCTATGATAAAGATAAATCACACTCTCACGTACTTACAGATGTAATCAACTACGAATTTGGTTATGAGTTTCCGACCTCTAAATGGACAGAGGCAGCTACGGTTGCGGTTTTCTTTCACAACTCTTCGCGCTATATTCTAAGTGATCCGGGAGTTCAAGCCATGTTGCACGATGAAAGTATTCAATTCGACATGGTCATATTGCAGCCATCCCTGACAGATGCGCTCTACGGATTTGCCCAGCATTATAATGCGAGTCTCGTGGGGATTTCGGCCTATGGCACCGCATGGAACATTGATTATCTGGCCGGCAACAGAGCACCTAGTGTGTATGAGCCTATGTCACCAAGCAAATTTTCACATGGACTCGGTCTGTTTGAGAGGCTTAAAAATTGGGTATATATCACAGAGGAATGGCTAATAGAACGCCTCGTCTACTTGCCCAGCCAGATGAGGCTCTACAAGCATTTCTTTAACCGAACAGCCGAGGATCTCTATAACATACGGGATAATTTCTCACTCATGTTAATCAATCATCACTTTAGTCTGGGTCGCGCCAGATCGAATGTACCCAATGTCATAGAAGTAGCCGGGATGCATTTGAATCAACCTGCAGCTCCGATTGATGAGTCGCTCATGCGTTTCCTGGACGAGTCTGACCAGGATATTGTCTACTTCTCGATGGGCATAGAAATAACCAACAAGTGGATGCCACCAAATGTATTTGCTACACTAAGGAAAAGCTTCGAGCAGCTAGGGCTACGCAGTGTCTGGAAACTTGATGTGGAGCTGCCCGACAAACCTGACAATATTTATGTGGGTTCAATGTTTCCGCAGCGTGAGCTGTTGGCCCATCCTAAGGTGAAGCTTTTCATCACACATGGTGGCATTCTAAGCATTATCGAGGCAGCGCATTATGCTGTGCCCGTGCTCTGCTTGCCAATGTATTACGATCAATTTGGCAATTCGGAGCGCATGAAACTAGGCGGAGTCGGACTTATCCTGGATATCACGTCCATGAACGTTGAGGAGACAACAGCTGCGATAAAGGATCTATTAAAGAATCCCAGCTATAGAGAAAATGCCAAGAAGATGTCCAAGCGACTACGAGATCAACCAAAGAGTCCACTTGATACAGCAGTTTGGTGGACAGAATATGTGTTGCGCCACAAGGGAGCACCACACATGCGCATTTCCCAGGAGGACATGTCATTCATGCAGTACTATAACCTAGACATAGCATCGGTGCTCTTCGGGCGCATCGGAATCACCATAATATTAGTGACCTGCATAAGCATGAAACTGATATCATTCCTACTGAAGCCACTGCAAATACGCCTCTTTACAAATATGCACTGACTGCTCGACTTATCGATGGTCTGCAAAGTTGTAGAAGCGATAAGTGATAGGAGAGCCAGACAACCAAAAACAGGCAACGAGAGAACAATTTTACACAGTATGGTAGTATACATAATGGAGCAATCATTTGATAAGTAGCCAATAAAGAGTACCACATAATTTTAAAACATTCTTATCTGAAAATGATTAGAAATCTTGTTGATAGACGTAACCTTTAACAACTTTACAGCGACATTCGCGTAGGTTGTTTCTTATACTTGGCCCGTAGCCAATAGCTTTTCTAGGGACGCCAAAGCCCAGTCAAATTATGAATATTCCATATAGAACTGTCGCTTTTTATAACTGTTTCTATAACTTCATCAAATTGCAATTGCTAAACCTTTTTCTAGTTTGCAATCAGAATCAGGAATTCTAGAGTTATCTTTCTTTGAGCTTTTAATGCACCTGAGCTACAGAGTCCACAGATATTTCTGCATGAATAATACCTAAGCTTTTGCAAAGACATGTTTGATTGCTTCTAATTGGATACCTAGGCACTTGGCCTTTGCCACGTATATTCTAATTTAAAAAGTTTCCTTCGTCGCTGGGTCATTATCTATCCACACCGGCCCCATTCGTTTCACCCTGCTCGCCCAATAGAAACCGCACTTATTACGCATTTTACATCAATCGACACGTGCCCAGCATATTTTCAACTCTTTTAGACCATTTTTTTTCAGTAGAAGCAAAACAAAATGGAGAAGAGCCTGGACATGGGGTGGGTTGAAGTATCAACATTAAGATGCGCAATTCAAGTTGCGAAGCAGTAAAGCAAGCTAGAGTTGAGCTTAGTGGCCTGTTTGATGCTCTTACCTAATTTCAGAATTTTTAAAATTATTAAGTAAATAGTACTAAATAATACTAAAGACAAATTTAGACAGACGGAGCTGACTTGTTGAACCCAAGGTCGCTATAACTTCTTTAAAGATTTCCACAAAGCTTATATGCGCATCATTCCACTTGCAACCTGACAGCTGAACTGCTCAACAGCAAAGGTCCTTCGATTTGGACGTGATGTGAAATGTAAAAACAGTTTTAAAAATCTTCATTAATTTAGGAGAAATTGAATAAAAAAACCATATAAGAGAAATTAGTTTTTTCTTACTGTCTCACAGATTTAAACTAACCAGCTCAATTGAAACGTATTAAAAGGTCTTAGCAGTCTATAAACCTAAAGCTTTACAACTGGAAGATTATCGCATGTAAGAGAGCTCTGTTCACACTTTAAATTAAACGTACTTCTCGGATAGAATGACAAATGAAAGCTCAAGTCTATAAGAAATATGTAAAATATCTGCAAATATAGCTGAGAAGGAATGCATTGAAAGGAATTCTCCAATGGGCCCAGACCAGAAATGGTCGCCTCTTGTTGATGTTTTATTGTAGATTTTTATTTGACTTGGATGTTGTAACATTTGAATTTATGTGTTGGCCATAAATTCGCTGTGTGTCTAATTCAAAAACGTTGCGAACTAAGGGAAGTCCCCTCTGGATTTGTGAGTTGAGCAAAGCTTAGCAGTTTTTATTGGCCATTTGGCAGGGCACAAAAACTTTTTGGTCGATGCTCAAGTGGACGGCTTTCACTGACGCGCTTAACTAACTGAAATTAAGCAAACTTTCTTTTGACTTTCATAAGCCTTTTAATAAGCCATAATCCCAGCGGCCTTTGCTGGATTCTGCGTTCACAAAGGACATCCGCACACCCGCACACACACCCACACGCACACACTAAACACACACCCCACGCACACATCATAAAAACTAATTAACATTCTAGCGGGCCATAAAAACGCTTGCAATAAATATCATCAATGCTAGGAAAGAACTTTATTAAAAGTACTTTTAATCGAATTCCCTAGGGCTGCTGCTCTGGTTTGCCCGCCCGAGCCGCTGGGGATAGCATTTGAGGCCTGATTGAGTTTATAACTTGCAGCAAGAGGACTTTGCCCTACAACTAGCTCATCTGCCTGGCCAACTATGAAAAGAAGTCCAAGGCACATAAGGATAAAATGTAAATCTGATAAGCAAGTGATGCTTAGATGGGGTTAACTACATAGAGCATTACAGCTTCGGCTTACCCGCTCCACGCACGCTCTATGCAGGCCTGTTTGTTCTACGCAGGCTTTTAATTAGCGCGTCTACCGCCTAAGTCCCAGTGCGCATTACGCATACGCCGCGTATGCCGCGTTGCCGTTGTTCCCACTGACGTTGCTGTTGCCGTTAGCGTCGTTGACGTTTGCCGCGCTCTGTCGCATTGTGAGCACCGCTGGGCAGCTCGAGCACGATTTTAATTAATTAGACTTTTATGAGGCGTGCATGCAGCTAGGCATCGTCGCTGTCGTCGTCGTCGTCGTCGTCGTCGGGTTAAAGCCCAGTTATTGTTTCTGGCTTAATAAGCGACTTTGCTGCGGCCGCGTTGCGGGCTTTACACCAGCTCTATGTCTGTATTATCCCGCTCACTTATACATACAAACTTGGTACATTATGTTTTTGTTTTTGTTATTTTTTTTTGCCAGTCACGATATTTGGGCAGACATGTCCAGCAAGGGACAGCGTGTGCGTTATGTGGTCATGAAAATTACGGTCGCATTATGCTCAGCATTTGGCATAATTGCAGCCAGGATATGCGTTTATGCTCAGAGATTACTTTTTGTGACCGGCCGTTGACCAGCAATAACAACACCGACAGCAACAACAAGCAACAACAACAGCAAGCTGAAAGCCAGACGAGCTCGCACTTGTGTAAATAAATAAAAGAATATTCAACATTTTTTTGCGTGTGTGAATTTTCTCGTTTCTTTCCTGCTTATGTTAACCAGCAAATTAAAGCCCACTTTCCCCAGATTATACACTTGTTTTTTTTACCACCAAAAGCTACTTTTAAAAAGTTGCTATCTTTGGCTTCGTGGGAAAAAGAAAAACAAATACTAAGGATTTTCGGAGTAGAGAGAAAATAAACAATTTTGGTTTAAAATTGTTCTCAAATTAGAACACAGAGTTTGATGAAAGATCATCGATTGTTTGAGCTCTGAAAACAATTGATTTCAACTTTATTTACTATGCCAATTGAACAACAATTAAATTAGCTAGGATTTCAGAAGAAAGATGAGTCTCCCTTGCGAATGTAGAAATGCTTTTCAAATCACAATTAAAATGTATGCGTCCCGCGGCAAATATCTCTCGTTGAACCTATATAATAAAAAAGGGGAATAAAAATAAAAGAAATTACGTTTATGATTATTATGCATTATGCTGGCTGGCAACAAAAGAATATAAAAACGCAGCTCAAGCAGCGGCTCAAAGCTATTGCATAGAGGCAGCGTTATAAAAAGAGAGCAACAATAACAAGTAGAAAAAGGTTGCAAGCGATAAGGCATTTGGCGGGAGAATACCCTGTACTGTTCTATAAATATTCTCTTTAATACTAAAATAATAAGCTGGTAATACAATTGAGCAACAATTGAGCCTCCTATACGATGATAGGGAGCACAAACACAATCAAACTTCCAAAGAGTCTGTTTGTTACATATCTATCTTACAGGGCATCACAATAATACTAACAACAACAAAAGCAACAAAAGAGAGAAGGGAAGGGAAAACAACAACGTGGCAAAGAAGTAATCCGCTTGTTAAAAATAAACGAAAATAAAACGTAGCTCAACAAGGCAGCGTCAGAGAGAGTGGCAACGCAGCAAGCAGGAGAAGAACAGGAGAAGAGCAGCAACTGAAATACTAGGGGCAAATGGGGGTGGCAGCGCGCAAAACATAATCATCATAAACCGGAAATATCCCAACGGCGAAACATCCGCACATAAATTTCTTAAATAGTCTACAATTTTTCGTTGCCTCTCGCTGTTTGCCGTTTTGCCGTTTCGCCGTTTGTTGCTTTTGTTGCTTTTGCTTCTTGGCAATTGTTGTTGCTGCTGTTGCTGGATTGCGTGTAAATACATTTAAGTATCTGCAGCCCTTCCACAAACTTGGCCAACTGCAATAAACACACAAATTAACCACTAATACCAAAGGACCAACAGACGACCTACAAAACCCACCGACCGCGCCGCAATGTCGGACCCCCACTTGGGGTGACAATGTCCTGCCTCAGCACTTAACGTGGCTTGCTTGCTGCACAGCAACAGCATGACAAAAACCAACAACAATACGACAAACTCAGAACTCACATAAATAAAATATTATAATTTTAATTTGTCTCTAATCCCAACGGGCAAAGGAATCGTGGGCGTATTTCACATTGCGCCTGAGCGCTTTCTGCGGATTGGGTTCATTTGCAGCCTTCGCGGGACGAGTGCCATGCCCTCAACAAAGGCTTTTTATATGTACGAACGTACTTAGCTCCGATAGAATACCCTCTCTCTCCCCCTCGGCATGTCATAAATCAACTGCGAAATAAATATTTTCAGCATCTTCTTCAGACGGCGCAAGGTCAAAGTTTGCAAAGGTTGCACTCTCGCTAAGCCCGGACTTAATCTATGATTGAGAATCTGCTCTCAAGTTCATTCTGTACCTGGAGGATAACTTTCACTCCAAGTTGCAGGCAGCGCTGTCAACTTAGAAGAAGCTTTTGGCATCAGCTAAACATAAATAGACCCAGAAAATTCTGAAGCCACTGCACACTGCTGCTAAAAATTGTAGCATACTTTCAGGCGGGCAGTAAAATTTTAAATAGAAAAATAACAAAACTAAAAGAAATTCAAGTTTCCAAACTAATTGCATGAAATTCTTTGGAAAAAACTGCCGCAAGGGGTGCATAATAAAGTTGTGCAGCGTTTAACAGAGAGCTGGGTCAATTTAGCTGAAATTCCAACTAAACGCATTGCCAATTATCAAGTTTCATTTGAGTTTTTGTCGCAAATTGTTGAACTAATGAAGCAACTATTTTCAGCTGTTAAATTAGTTTGGCCTAACTATTGCACAATTTGAGCTGCAGCTTGTCAATTTCTTTTTTTTAACTCACTGCCGGCACACGCTGCGTATACGCAATCTACGGCAACACTTGCTGCACTATGCAAATATGGCAGACACGATTCCGTTTGGCACGACCTGCAGCTAGACTTTACCAATGGCAAACAGCAACAGTGACAGCAACAACAACAACGCTCAACAGCGGCAACAAAACTCAACTGCCTTGGGCCCGTGTTGCTGTTGTTGCTATTGTTGCTGCCGTTGTTGGCATTGCCATTGCGATTGCCTGGTCTCTATTGCTTCCACGTCGCTTTTATTATTTCACGCCATTTCAACAGCCGTGAGGCAACAAGATTATTTATGCATTTCTCCTCCACAACAGAAGCAAAAGAGGCAGCAGAAGAGGCGGAAGCAGCGGCAGCAGAAGTAGACGACCTGGCGGCGTCTTTCAGGCACGCTTTCAAATCGCTCCCCCACCAACTCGCGCACGTAGTCACTACGGCCGCCCTGACGTGTGTGTGTGTGTGCGAGTGTGTGTGTGCGGCGAACGCAGTTTGGACGCAACTTAACGTATTGCCCACTGCGATACTGCGGCAAATGAAGCGGGCGGCAGCCCGAGGGGGGAGGGAACAGGGGGCAACTCACACGCGGCGGCCTTTATGTTGCCGACTTCGGTGTGCGAAGCAATGAACCAAGGCAGCGCAGAGCGACGCAACGCAGTTATTGTGATTTTTGGCAATGAATATGAAATACGCAGTTCGCAGTGCGAAGTGAGGAGTGGGAGAGGGAAGTGTAAGGAATGAGGCAAGTGTACGATGAGTTCCAGCTCCGTCGAGACGCGCTTCGGGTCTCGTTGCTTTTGACAAATGGCTTCGATGATGTTTTTTATTGCACAGAGCTATCTGCTCAACTGTGTGACAGACCTGGTGTGTATATAGCACACATATAGGAAATGTATATAGCGCATGCACTGAGAGAAATCAACTAAAGAGAGTAATATGTATAAAATGCCATAACATAAAGATTAAATTCAAACAAAAATTTTAATAATTTCAAAGGGCGTAGGAAAGTGCAAATTGCACAAATTAATCGACTTTTCTCTCAGTGTATATTTATAAGATTTTTTTATATAAGGTTGTGGCACGCATTGTGAATACGTAAATTTGTTGGACTCTTCATCATTTGCGTATCGTCTGACCAAATATTTGGTTTTGTTTGTCTGTCTCCCGTTTTGGCTCTCTTATTTGTTGTTGCTGTTGTTGCTTTGTCGTTTTCATTGTTGTCATGTTGTTGCTTTAGCCGTAATGGCAGCTCGTAAAAATGTTTCATTTATGCTAAATTCATTTTTGTGCCTGCAAAATCTGTTGCCGTGCCAAAGTAATAAAAGGATTCCCTCTTTGCCTTTTTCTTTTCGTTTCTCTTCTTTCGCGCCACATTCGGCTTTCTATCTATCTCTTTCTCTGTCTCTGTCTCTTGCTCCCTCTTGTCTATGTTCGTTTTATTTATGCTGTTTTTGTGGCTTCTGCTTCCTTGCTTATTTGTTAAGAAGGGCATTACAAGAGCTGCGGCCCAGCGACGACGACTGTGCGAGTAAATATAGCAGAAATTTATTGGGCTACAAATTATATTTGCTTTGTTCGCAGTTAATGAGTCTGTTAATGTTATGTGTTTGCATTTTGAGTGTTCATAAAGTGACGAGCGAGTGAGAGCCAGAGCGGAGAATAGACAGAGAGCAGCACGGATATAATAATAAGTTCTCATCTGCCTGATGGACGGATGACTTTACCTTCTGATGCCACATAATAACTCAATAATGTGCTGCAAAATCGTAAAATATCGAAACAGCAGCATCAAAAGGTAAGAGTTGAGGTCCCGGAGACTTTGAGGCAGTTAAATGGAAAGTTTTATGCACTAACGAGTTAAGTACTCAGGCTGCTTTATGATGCAAATGGATGCAAGGTCTTATGACAGACTGCAGCAGAACATAAAAAATAGCAAACATTTTTGGGGAATTTTAAAGCGAAGAATTCTACTATAAAATAATTAGAGCTTTATGTGGCTTATTTTTGGAATATTAAGCAGAAACAATTCTACAATATTTATCTAGGTTAGAAATATATAATCTATGGTATATTTACCAAGTAGGTAAGCCTTAACATGCATCTTTCCTTCTTAGAATCCCAATACACTATGTAGTGTTTTTAGTGCATCGATTAAGCACAGTATTTAACGACACTGTCTAAAAATACCGCCACTTAAAAGCAGCTACTAAACAATGTTATTAGTTGAGTGCCTGGCCAGGATTTTATAGCATACTTTTGTGCATGAATTTTCACATTTGAAAATCACGTCGTGCACCACGCCCCAAAAGTCAGTAAGTTAAGAAGAAAACGATGAGAAGAAAAAAAGTTACAAATCAGAAACCCAACAAGCTGTGCAGCAATTCACAGCCTGCTCTGCCTGAGACGTGGACTTGGTAATCTTCAGCCAAGCGTTAAAAGAGAGTAAGAGAGGGGCAGAGGGAGAGCACATTAAAACACAAAAATCGAGGGAAGTGAAGATGAGAAATGCTCCCACTCCAGCTGGATGTCATTAAATGCAGGAATCCATTAAAAGACGAAAATCAAACAAACTTTATTGAATATCAAATTAACAGTTAATAAAAATACGCACACTGAAGTATAAAAAACGGCAAACGGAAGATGAGCAAAATGCGATTCAGACTCGGACTCTTGATGCCATTGCAGGAAGTAATAAAAAATGAACTATCTTGGCCAGGCCGAAAGTATCAGGGGGGCAGTTCTTGAGAGGGATTATTGAGTTTTTAGCTTAAAAACATTTAAATTAAAAGGAAATTAAGAATAATAAACTAAACCTTACTGAGACTCACTAGCAGAAGCTTATAATGAAGTCAATTTTAATTTCCCCCTACATAACAACCTATTCCCCTACTTAGCTCAGTTGCCCGCCCCTAACTACACAGGAAATCGTGTCCTTTGACATTCCGCGCAAGACATTGGTGGAGTTGACCTTTAATTAAATTTGGCGCTTAGGTGACAAAGTCCTTAAGGACATTTTCACTTTTTCACAGTCCCAAGGCGATAAAAATCCACACTCCTCTCCGCGTGTGTATGCGTGTGTTTGTGTGTGTGCGTGTGTAATTAAGTGAGGCGTAAATAAAATGCCATTTTAGTATTCATCACAATTTATGCTAAGCTCTGCGCAGCAAAAGCATCAAGTCGTAGAGCAAAGAGCGTTGCGGCTCTTCTGCTGCTGCTTCTTCTTCTTCTTACCTTTGAATAACTAAGTGCGCCTTGCGACATCAACAGCAGCAACAACAACAACAAGAATAAGATAGGGACAGAGGCGTTGTATAACCGTGTGGGCCAAGGACCTCAGCCTAGCCACCCATTTTGGCCGCGGCTTCGCAGCTCATCAAATATGCAATTAAATCAGTTTCCGTTTAATTAAACCGGAAGTGCGTTGGTTTGGGAGCTCACGCACACACACACACACACCCCGGCACACCCACACAGCCGCAATCGTATTGGCTATGGATCGCACACCCTGCACTTCGACTTGTGGTTTGTGTTTTAAGTGCTGCGTAACGCCAAACAGTTTTTTTTTTTAATTTTATGAGCTTTGCTTCATTGTGCAAATGTAAGTGGAAGAGTGAAGAAGCTAAGAATAGAATAGTTGTTGCATATACATAATTGAATTTCAATTTTTTGCCACGCCTCCAAAATTGCCTTTTTTATTGAAGCAAAGTTTAAAACCTTAATCTTTGCAAAGCTTAAAGATTTTATCCCCGTACCCAAGGTTCATAAGCTTTCAGATTTTTCAGCAAACTACAAACTGTATCAACGCAGGGTATACCTTAGTCGAGTGCGCTCGCTTGTGGCCATTTCTACTTAATATTTCAAATCGAAAATGCTGTGATTTTTAACAAAGATTCCGTGTGCGACAGTCTGTGCAAGTGTGTGTGGATAATGAAAGCACTCAAATGGCTTTCCGCCATTTGCGTTGGCAAGTGAACTTGCAATTAGCCAGCCATGGCCATCTTTGCCAAGCCAAAAAGTGTCTGCCTCAGGCGCTGCTCACGGCAAGTTGCGCTAATTAAACCACGTGAATTTGCCGCCCAAAGTAATGCCACACTCAGTTGCAACAACAAAAACTGTGGCGACAACAACAACAGCAACAACAGCACGAAGAAGAAGAGGAATATTATTGTCCGCGGCTGGCAGTTGTCATGCTTATTTCTTAATTATTAATTAAGAATGAAAGCAGAGGCAAAAGTAAAGTTGCATGCGCGCACTTTCGCTGCACAAAAGTCTGGCGAAATTGCCACAATTTCCCAGAGACGCCCGAGAGCATGCAACGAAACTATGTGAAAAGATACCCTATATCAAATTGGGGAGCTTTGGCTACAGAGTTTTGTTTAGTTAAGTATTTGCAGTATGCAAAGCCCTATCTGTTCATCTCTCTAACTGATCTCTAGCAGTTTTCTAGCTAAACTAAAGATTGAATTGATAGATCACATTGCTGCCTTTGTCTTTAAATTTTCTATTTTATTTAAGATTAAAATAATTTTTATAAATTTTAATATAATTTTTGTTATAAATTTTAATGTATTTTATAAAAATTTAATAAGTAATTCTTTACCTATAAAAATATACACAACGAGTGCTAGAGCTACCATATTTAATAAATATAAAAATAGGTTACTTTCTATTTAACAAATGCACGAAAGTGTATTCCATGGACAAGTGCCACGCCTACCGCCCATAAAAATAGAATATTGCAAGATCTACTTCGAATAGATGGAATAAACATAAGATTTATATAATATACTATTTGATACAAATAAAAAAGAATTAATTTTGGTCTATTGAATTTTCAAAATCAAGCTATATAGATAAGATAATCGTGTCTTAGGTTAGAGCATTTCCCGTTAGGTCTACTCGCGAGCTACTCACTGTCTCACTCTTTCTTATTGTTTGCCAGCCAACTACTTGGCTACGTCGTCAAGGCATTTGTATAATAAGTGTGTCATCAGTCTCTATATACACACACACGCACACACATACATGCATACTTTGGTGTATTTGTATGTGCCCGTGGTACTGTCATACTCGCAAACGGCATCACGGCATCGTCAGCGACAACAATGAAGCTAACGACGACAAGGCATGGCATGGCGTGGGGGCTGGGGCAGAGCCTGCGAGTCGCATTGTTACCGTAAGTTAATTTGCGTCTCACATATGCATATGTGTCAGGCAGTGTGTGTGTGTGTGCGTATGTGAGTTTTGCATTAAAACTTGAAAATTTAAATGCCCCAAGTGAAGTATCGTCAGCAGAAGCAGCACCCACTGCGGCTGCAGTTGCCGCATGGGTCGTTGTCTTCTTCTTCTACTTGTTCTGTCCGTCGTCTTTCTTCTTCTTTGCCTGTTGCAATTAGCATGCAAATAACTTAAAATACTTTTCCGCAATCACACACACCCACACAGACACACACACACAGGCTCGCACACTTGTAGGTAATTGAAATGAATGCATATTTAATGTAATGCCATAACTGTTAATATACCACATGTCAATGAAAGACTGCTTAACCTAATAATTGATTTTGCGTATTTATCACTTAAATTGCTGTTAATTGTCAGCAAATATGCCATGGCATTTGTGCCAGTCTTTTTCCCCTCCCCCCTATCCCCTCTGCGCGTATGATTGATGGCGATTATAGACAGAGACACCCATGTGCATAAGTGAAAGATGATATTTTCCATAGTTGTGTGTGTATTTGATTCCTTAGATGGATTCGCGTCTCAAAGAACCAGTGTCGGGCAATTAGACGGGAAACAATGAGTTCCAATTTCAATCCATTATGAAAATATCTGACATGTTTTGCGCAGTTTGGGATATTCTTTTATAGGAATACACATTTTAATGATATAAAGGGTGCTGTCAAAATTCCCATTGGTGACCTATATGAGGAAGCTTTAGCAATGTTTATTATACATCTTCTTCACACAAAAGAAAACTCTTCTAAATCCAGACCTAAAATCCTTCACATATATCATAGTTAAAATATAGTTACAGTTAAAATATGTCCACATTTACAAAATAACTAAGTCTGCATAGGGTATAAAGCAATCTGCATGCCAAACTATCTTGAATTTTAGTATTTGCGCGTGATCATACAAACATATTAAAGGCCACAAATTGTTGAAGTTAATATACCCGTAACACGCATTTTCATTGAAGCAGGATATAGAACATGTTCACTCATTCTTGGTATACCCTGCCTGTAGAGTTTGGATATTTGAGCAAGCAGTTTGCAAAGTATAAAAGAAAATACTGTCTATTGCATAGAGTTATGTATAATTTTGTACCTTATAAGTATATGATATAATATAAACAAAAGTCACTGAAAATTTCATGAGAATGATTACAACTTTGTGTACATAATATTCCCTTGTATTTCTAACTTAGAATTAATTTTTAAAATACTTATGCCATCAATAGTAAGGGTAGCCCACATTCGGCATGTCAACGGAATATCGTTCTTTCTTGTTTTTTCATCAATTTTAATTATAAAACTTTTCATTTCGCCACGCTGCGCATCGGTTTGGGTTACTCTACGGCACGGCACGGTTGGATGGGGTCCTTCCACGGGTCCATGCTTGATTACAGGGCGTGCTTATGCGCTGATTGCTTGGCTATGAGTTTCGCTTGATTGCGTCCCTCTCTCTTCCTCTTTCTCTGATTTTCTCTCTTACCTCTTCATCGTCTCACTCACACACACACACACAGACACACACGAATTGCCTGGCTGACTTTGGCATCATTATTGAGGAATGGCAATTTCGCTTTGTTTAGTACTTTGTTCGCATAGTCAAAGTTTCTTTTTTTCTTTCTTTCGATTTTTTTTTGAAAACAGAAATGAAGAATCCGAAATACAAAAGACATAAAAGCTTGAACCGAATTTAACCTTTTTTTGCTTGCGAATTTCTACAATGTTTTTATTACTTTATAAATACTTTGCTTCATACCACGATTATTTGCGGAGAAGAAACACTTTCCACAATCATCATAATGGATTTCATGACTGATTGCGCCAAAGGGTTTTGTTACCTTTTACCTGTCCTTTTTCTCTATCTAAACTTTGTCTTTTGCCAGATCTATGGCATGACTGGCATTCCTTCTATATTCCGTTCTCCTTCTCTTACTCGTTCTCGTTCTCGTTCTCGTTCTCTTTCTCATTAGTTTAATTTGCCAAATTAATTTTACAAAATGTAATGCCTCCACCTTTGGTCTGCCCCCATTTCCCCATGCCAGGTGCAGCATCTTTTTGTTAAAGCAAAAAAGGCAGCTTAAATTTCCATATATTATGGTATATATATCTACAACTTTGTATACAGTGTATTAGACAGAGACAGCAATAGGAGCTGCAGACGAGGAATTACAATTATGATGACACAAATTGGTTATGTTTTGCGTGTGTGTTTTTGTTTTCGGGTTCCTGTTGCGTGTCCTCCTCTCGCATTTCGGCTTGTTTTCTTTTTCTTTTTCGTGCTCGTTCTCTTTTTTGTTGTTGTTTTTTTTTCTACCTATAGATACATAGAACGCAGGGCAGGACATGTGGCAAGTCGGGCCATGTCGCTGTCGTTCCACGTTGCTTTTCCATGTTGTTTTATTTGCCTTGCTTCAAACATTTTATGCACTCTGTCAGTATGAACGTGTGTGTGTGTGTGTGTGGTGCATGCGTGTGTGTGCTTTCGATAATGCTTATAAATATGGCAAAAGATGGAGAGTATCTCGTTTTTGCAATTTGTAAGGTTTCCCCCTGGAATTCTTTTTACTCCACGAAATAATTTTTATTCTGTGGAACTCTTTTATTTATTTTAATAATATTATTTAAGACATAATGAATATTTATATTTTAAGTAAACACTTTTTAACTGTGCATAAAAAACCCTTCTTCTTCCTACAGGATATCAGCAAGTCATGCCGTTTCTCTGTTTGTTTTTTCGGTCGCTTTTGGCTAAGGTAAATAAAAGCAAAATCGTAAAAAATCACAAAGTATAATGCTAAAATTTTTATGCAAATTGCTAGCTAACCGTCTAGCTGCTGCTGGCCAGCTAAAAAGTGCTACAGTAAGCCTTCGAAATGTGGCCTGCAGAGAAGAAACATGAAATAAAAGCAAAACAACAAAAGCCAACAACAACAACAACATAAAATTACATACAACATAATTTCAAATAAAGGCATAAGCTTTTTTTTTTTTTTTGTTTTTATATTACAATGCGCCATGGCGCATTATGTATCTGAGTGTGGGGTGGATAAGTTTAAGGGGTTGGTCTGCTTGCTTGGATTGGGGTTATGACCTATGTGGTTGGTTTTAAAGTACAAAGTGGAAGGAGTTTGGATGAATTGTATCATATGAAATACAATGATTGGTCTTATCAGTTCATCATCTCATTTTCTCTATATCTCTTTCTCTCTCCCTATCTCTCTCTCTTGTCCTCTCTCTTTCTCTTTCCATCCCTCCCCTTTTCTCATCTCCAGCTGTGAAAACAATTTGGCAGGCAACTCAGGGTTAAAGGCCTTTTACAACTCCCTCCCCCCCACCTGTTCCCTGTGAGCTTAACACCTGCTGGCCGGCAACTCACTAACAACAACAACAATATGCATAAATAATATTGTTGCTACTGCATGTTGTTTCGGTTGGCCCTACTCGATGCGGACAACAAACAAATTGTTTACGCGCAGCCATCGCCTTTGGCAGCAGCCGCAAAAGCAGAAGACGAAGAAGACATTAACTTATTAAATTATTGTTGCGACCATAACTTCAACGACACTAAAATTAAAAAACCATTACGCCCACACAGGGAGGGGGCGCTCTTTCTTTTCCGCCTCCCCCACAAAGCGAAGCAAATGGAGCGGGCCAACAACAACAACAAGAACAACAGCAACAAAAGCGAACGGCAGCCCTTGGCAGTGGCTGCCAGAAAAATTTCCGCTTAATTTATTAACGATTTTTGCTAGCCATAAACTGTGCTACGCATACAGACACAAGCACACGCACACACACACACACACACACACACACACACACACAAAAGCGCTACGAAACACTAAGTGATTTTTATCTAAGGCGTTTTTTTACGATTTTCACATAATTATAATTGAAATTGCGACACATTCAAGTCGCACTCTTACACCCACCCCCACACCCCTTGCACCCTCCGCAAGCCAATAAATAATAGAATCAAGTCATAAACTGATAAACGATGTGCCAGGACGAGGGCACCCTGTACCCAGTACCCTGTACCCTGTATCAACGCGCTGCAGCGTAATAAACAAAGTTAATCATTTAGGATAATTGAAATTTTTACGAGACCCTCAAATGCGCACTCCAAGTGTATGTGTGTGTTTGTGTGTGTGTGTGTGTGGGTGTGTGTGTGTGTAAAGCTCTTCACTTGCGGCCCGTTGCTAAGGCAGGTGTTTCCGCACCCCCGCATTAATGTTATTTATTGATACAAACTGTTGAGTGGAATTAAGCTTAGCACAAAAAGTGCCAAATAAGACGCCCCTTAAAAAGGTTCATAAACAAGGAAGCGCCGTGGACAGAGAGAGTGCCCAACACGTTAAACAGTGTTGTATAACAATGCAAAGCAGTGGAGTGAGACAACTTGCGAACTTAGGGAGATAAGACTGAAGACATTCAGAGATTAATACTTAAGTCTGATGTACCTTCAAACTTTTAATAATGTAACACACTGTGTTATGTATTTAGGGATAATCATAGAGAATTAACTTAAAAATAATCAATAAAAAATATTTATAAGAAATATAAATAAATAAATAAACTATATACCAACTCTAGCTCTAAATAATAAAACTGAAAATAAAAGAAAATAATTTTACATTTGTTTATCTTTAATTTAAAAACTGAAGAAATTATTAAGCAACATATAATATCCTTTATATCTCATTTCGTACTGTAAAAATCTATAAGAATTCAATATCAAATTATTAACTCCAACTCGATGAGGCAGCAAAACTCTACCCAGCCAAGTTACTTGCTGCATAACATTTATTTTGACCTCCTTAATATGATAAAAAGGCAAAAGCGAATGTGCTAAGTAAAATGGCGGCATCAGCGAGGAGAAACGAGAAAAATTGCAACGCGACAAAAAGTTGGATGAGAGCAGGAGCAGGGGGAGAACGAGGAGGAGCGGGAGCGTAAGCAATGCGATAAGCAGGACAGCAGCTGCTCGGAATGCAGCACGGGTGACGACAACTCGTAAAGCCGCACTCGCACTTGTCAGCCTAAAAGATGACAGTGATGGGCATGCGAGCTGGCGAGCTGGCGAAGACTAGCGGAGGGAAGGGGGGAAGTTAACACAAATACATATTACATCCCTGACGTATTGGTATTGGTTTGCATGAGACTGTATGTGTGTGTGTGTGTCCAATGCAATTGAGGTCATGTCCATGCGGCATCCATTGTCGCTAGCGACGTCAGCCAAAGCATTAACTCGGCATTCGTTTCAGGAGCAGAGCCATTGTGAAAGGGAGAGAGAAAGATATGAGTGTGGGACGAGGGGGAATTGGCGGGGTAGCCGAGGCTCTGGAAGAGATAACCCTGGCCGGCAGATAGTAGCACAAGTTGCGACCGAGAGTTGCGACATATTGAAAATCATTGTCAGCGTAGTTGCACACAAACGCGCTGAAAGCAAACGGCAAACAGCAGAAAAAGAACGAGAAAGATAGGGAAAGGGAGTAAAAGAGTGGGAGAGAAACGGCAAAAGGGGTAAGCAAGGGGGAGGAGCAACAAAAGGGGGCATGTGCTGGAAGACAAACGGCATTGGCTTCAATTTTTATTCGGCTTACTTTGTTCTCTTTCGTCTGCCCACCTCCCCCTCTCTTCCTCGCTCGCTCCCTTTTCGTCTATGAACATAAAAAAAAATTTGATTGCATTGAAAATTTGCATAAAATATTTAAGCCAAATGGTCGCTAGGCTAATAGGGATAGGAAGTCGGAGGCTCCTTGCCGGCTTAGCTTAGCTCGAATGTGTTTTAGGGCCGCCAATCGAAATGGCTCACTTAGTGGCCGGCTGTAGCCGAGGGTCATCGCTTCGTCTGGTGCGCTGATGTGATCGATCTGGCAGCCCTGTCAGCCTAAGGCAATACCTAAAACAACGGGTACGGTTGAGTAACATGTTCAATATGAATTTATAAACATATATGGCGGATGTGGCCCAACTCACTTTGAAGGTTGCTAGACAATGATTTTATGGGGTTTTATTTAGGGTTAAGTTTGATGTAGGATTTCTGTTGTTTCAATCACTGATATAAACGTGTATTGCAAGTGAGTAGCGAGGTCTACCCAGTGAATATACCCTTTGACCATTGAAAATAGTTAAGAAGGGTATACTAGCTTAGTGCAAATGTATGCAGACACCTAGCCGATTCGATTGAGCCAAATACGTATCTGTCCGTCTGTCTATCCGTCTGCCTGTCCGTCAGATCTCAGCTATTATAAAAGCTACAGACACCAAATTTGGCATGAAGACTTTTGTGTTTTGTCTGCGTCACAAGTTGAATTCAAATTTCATATGCCACGCCCAACGCCTCCGCAAATCGATAAATCAATTCAAAGTATAATTAAAGCGTTTTCCACTTCGATTTTATCTCTATGCTAGAAAAAGTACTTTAAACAGCAAAGGCTTTTACAAATTGCTAGTTAGTTTAGGCTTTAAAAATTATGCGCAGCTAACTTTTCTTTCCTTCTAAAGGTTCCTTTTCTACGACTATTTGTGGTCGCGTTTAGCAACAACTGGCGGCCTACTTCAGTCTCAGATAAATGTATGCCCAATGCTGATGTGCATGCAAATCTACATCTGCGACAGGCGGACAGATGTCAAGACAGCACTAAGCACCCAGTCCCCCCCCTCACTAGGGTGTGTGGATGTCTGCGAGGGTGTATGGCGAGCATGGCATATGTGACTCGCCATTACGATGGCAACATGGCAACATGGGCGCGTTACAAGCACTACACACAATGGCGAAGATGTGGCAAAAGACGAGCGAAAATAAATGAAAGTTTATATTATAAAATGCCAAAGTGTGGCGCACAATCTATGTATGTGTGTATTGGCAGAACAGGAAAGAGGGAGAGGGCGGCGAGGCAGAGAACACCAGCAGCAGCAAGAACAAGATTGAAAAAAAAGAGTAGGCCAACGGCGGCAATTGATGTTATTGTGGCTATAGTTGTTGCCAGGCGACATAAAGTGGCGCATATAAGATAAAGAGTGTATCTGAGTGTGTGTGTGTGTGTGCACGAAACTGTTACAAAAGTCAACATATGGCGTTAAAGATGGAAACGTGTGGAGAATCCTTGAAGCTGCCCCTCCCAACTAATGCATTCTGCTATCTTTTTCTTCTCCCTTTTCTTTTCCTTCCAACTTCTTTTTTAGGCTTTACACCCTCTTCTAGTCGGTCTGCATATTCGCATTATGTACAGACTGGAACAATTAATTTCGCCAAAAACTATTAGCGACGACTTCAATTACAATTTCCACAAATATTTCTTTGGCTTTCAAACACAATTCTCGGCTCAGATAACAAACGAGCTGAGGTCGACTAATAAAAAATTTATTGATATCTTTCGATATATGTACATATATGTATGCACTGAGTATAGTATGTAAGTATTTACGCAATTTTATTGCAAATATCTACATATTTATGCACATATATATTATAGATGTATATGTACATGTATGTGTGTGTGCTTAGCATACAGTTACAGATGCGCATGTACGCTAGAAAATATGCAAAATATTTGACATTGCTAGGCAGTAAAATAAATAAACAAATGCCAGCAAGAGAGGCAACAACAATTACAGGCAGCAAGGGCATAAAGAAGATTAGATACCCTACAAATTATATTGAAATCTTTCTATTTTAACAACTCTAAAACAACTAGGAAATACTCAAAGCTAAATCTTGTTTTTTAAACGAATTGCCTCAAATCTTGTCATTGAAATCGTTTGCTCTAATTAAGCAGAATTTTTCGAAAATGACTGTAATCCCTGCCACAGTGCCTCAAAAATTTCTATTAGCCAGTGTCCAATTACGACGAAAATTCGTGCAGCGCTTGGGCTTCGCATCTACTGCAGCAGCAGCCAAACAAATCCGGCGACTGAAAGTCAAATTTGGAATATTATTGAAAATTCAATAAATCTGCAGGTAGTAGAAGAAAGAGACACAGAGGAGGAGAGGGGGAGAGCTGCACATATGCATGCACATACGTTAACGTACGGGTAAGCGTGTACTAAACGAAATTGGCAAACATGATATTTTATTTTTATTACATTTTAATTTACTATCAAAGCAGAGCAGCAGCAACAGCAGCAGCCAGTGTGCATTATTAAGGTCATATTTTTCACAAGGATTTTCTCTCTCCGGTTTTGGCATTCGCTATTTAAATGGAATTTTAAATGCATTACTACGTACGGAACGGAAAACGCACTAGCTATGTGTATGCTGTTCTGCGTGTGTGTGTGTGTGTCTCTGTGTGTGTCTCTGTGTGTGTGAGCAAGTATTTGTATTCTGATTTTGCAAAATTTCGAGGCAGATTGCCCCGGCTATGGGCACTTAGACAGAACTCCCTGTGTTACGTCCTGTCACGTCCTGCTTTCATCTGCATTTGATCAATAAACGCAGCTCTAAACCGACGACAAACATGAAAAATATTCACTTGTTTTCGTCCCAAATACGATAAGCTTTGGACAGTGCACAGGGTGAGTGCATGAGGTGAGTCTAATGACTTTTATACCCTGCAGACTTTGGGGAAAAGGGGAAAGGAAAGGAAGGTTTAACTATATCAATTTCGCTATGTGCGATGGTATATAAGATAGTATATCAGAATACCTTTACTATATAGAAAATTTAAAATAAGTTGATAAAGCTTTGCCTATCATGAAATGTATTAAAAGCAAATACGTTTAGTTTAGCTCTAGCATGACAAAGGTTTATGAACAAGAATATATATGTTATGTATATAGTTGTATATAAATTGATATATAGTTAAAGGTGTCTACTTTCGTGCGTTGTCAAGCTCTAGCTAAATTTGATATCTTCTTTGCAAGAGTATATAAAGGCGCTCTTAGATTGTTCAGGTCCAAATCCTAACAAGCTGGGCAGATCCGGCCTAGAGAGGAGAGCAGAAACGAGCAACTGCATGCAATTTTGTTTTTGGGCAAGGATCTGCACCTGCTGTTCTAGCATTAGCATTTTAGGGCCTAGTACAGCCCCCTATGCTTCTCCTACAGCTCTTAGTGATGTGTGTCAAAGAAGCTAGACCAGCAAACATGTTACAGGAAATATCTCTTGAGCTCAAAGAACAACTATAAAAGAGATGGAGACAAATAGAACCGGTAGATAGAAAAGCCTTTGGCATATTAAAGTTAGGGTAATCAATTAATGAAAGCAACTTTTTTTTAAATTTAAATTATATTCATTCATCAAACTAAAAAAACAGATTTCATTAAGAACCATCCATCGCCGGGGAATCCTAGAATGCAGTATTGAATGAGGAAGACAAACCATTTCAAAAAGTAAATATTATAAAATCGTATGTCGTCTTATTAACCGAGATAATTAGCCAGCTGTTTGGTTGTGCAAAGAGTCGACTCATTATTGCCGCACATTTCAGGCTATCAATAAATATGAATTGTTTTCAATTCGTTTCGTAAGTATGTAAGTAAGTATATCAGCCACTTCCCGAACTCTTAAGCAAATCTTATCACACTCGCTTTGTGGGCCAACTGGCTAATCAGCTCACAGTCTTTGTCTAGTGCCGGACACCTTAACATGTCAACATCGTGGGCTGTTTCCACAATCGAGCTGTGCGACTTCCCAGCCAGCGATATTGGAGCTGCTAAGGGATCCCGACATGGAGGACTGCTGCGCATGGCATGGCAAACGCTCACATCAAGAATTTTGAAAATTTGGCGACTTTCTAAAACGTGAAACAAATAAACCGCTACCCAAAGAACTACGTAGATCGCTACGTATGAACAAATCGGCGAGACGAAAAGGCTATCAGAACCACGAAACGGAGGCTGACAAAAGGCAAGTAAACCCACACACCTTGACCACCGCAAACCATAATTAATTAACTAAATTATACGTACTCTAGACTCATCGAGGAATTTCTAAATCAGCCCGTTAATATATCCATACGCATTGGACCTGCCTTTGAGTATAGACCTTCGAATTGCTGAAGAAAGGGTTTAAGGTTATGAAACTGTCTTCTATAGAAGATATTGTTATAAATTTAAGTAATAAATAAATAAGTTTAATTCACAGATTGAAAATGCGTACGAAAAGAGCTTTAAGTTGTTTTTAGCTTTTGCAGCCAAATGAAATTTGCTTTTTGCAACACTGTGTGGAGCTTTTGTGCTTTAAGCACGCATGGGCAAAGCTTTGAACTTGTTAAGCAAAAGTAAATTGATTCTCTTTGCTTAAGTTGTGTCGCCTCTCTTAGCTGCGATGCACATGAGTTTATTGCCCCGCTGCCGACAAGTTTTCGAGCATATTCGTTCGCACGAGGAGGAAGATGTGCGCTAAAAATAAACCCTATGTTGGCAGTATTTATTCTAAATATTACGAATTAAATTTTTTAACATGTTAAATATTTTTTGTAAAAATTTTAAATATTTTATATATATTTGTAGTGCATTCAACTGGTTGCAAGAGCCGAGCCATTCGCCCAGCTGCGACGCGGCGGTTAGCTTTTCCTTTCAACAGCTCCAGCTCATGGAACTTACATAGCCGCTCTCGCGCTCTGTCACTTCTTCACTCTTCTTTCATTTCTCTTTGCCGACTTCCGCGGCGGCACACACGCACACACACACAGAGAGAGGCGCAACTATGCACACCCGCGTCTTACACACAAGTGAATTCTGCTCTTTTTTATGCCAGCTTAGTGTGAAAAACGTGTTCGACGCGGAAATGACATTGATAGTGAAAATTTACTTGGGTGCATAAACTTTGGCAGCAGTCCAAAAATCAAATAACTAAAAAATATATATATATTTGTATGTATTTCCAATTAAATTAAAATCTAAAAAATAATATCGAATACTAATTTGAGTGACATTGAAAATCAATATTTGAGACATCTCTATTTGGTGCACTTTTCTGTGTGATTGAAAGAAAAATAAAAATAAATCCTATAGTACAAAACATATGTATTTTGACGTCCAGCAACATGAAGTTAATCTCAACGCTTTTCTATATCATGGTTGTGCTCTACAAAGTCATCAGGAAATTCTTGTAAGTTTCCCTCGCTTAATTAGAGCCGAAGTTATTGATAAAACAATGGAAAACACAAATCGTGCGCCCTAAACAAAAAAGCAGAAAGTTCACAATTGACATGACAATTGGTATTTTTTTTATTTCATTTTTTTACTATGCTTTTATGTCATTCCTCATTCTGTTTGTGTGTGCACTTTGCAAGCTCTTCTTCATTTATTTTGTTTACTTTGTGCGTGTATTCAACTCTGCCTGTAGAAAATTTTAGCTATTTATTGTACAACAACAACGAAAATCAAACTTGACTTGCGTTTCAATGTGCCAGAAAGAGCAAGTGTAAAAATGTGCAAGCGAGAGCACACGCATTTAGAGAGCGCGCTCTCTCTTTCTCTCTCACTCGCTCCCGCTCTCTTACAGCAGCTCTCGTTGCGGTGTCATCAAACTGTTTGACTTGGGTTTGGCCAAAGAGCATTATTGAATTAATATTATGTATTCTCTTTGGGGGCTGAACGCTAGCTAGCAAATTGGCTGCAGCCCACGCAACTCCCATTTTTTCTCTGTATACTCAGGATTTTCAAGGGTGCCCTCTGTCTATGAAACACAGAAGGTCATCTTCTACACAAATAACTAGGCGTGTTTTGTTTTGTGATAGACCTATCACCTTAACTTAATGACGTTATGGGCATAGGAAGACCAAATGGTCTATATCGTAATAATACAAATGTTTGTTTACTAAGGGGATCATAACTTGAACAAAATATAAAATATAGATTTCTACGGGGAAATCTAATAATATAAAACAAATTTATGATAGCTGGATAGTAAGATTAGAAATTCTGTCGAGGGTTTCACATTTTTTAAGACCATGTTTTTTGAAACCATTCATGGCCTATTGGATTTGTCGTAGTGTCCGTTACAGGCTGAAGGAGGCATCTCTAGCCCCATAAGCAATATATTATATATATTCTGAAACAGCTTCAATAGTGGAATCGACATAGTTATGTTTGTCTGTCTGTATGAACTTCTAGGTCTCAGATACTAAACGAACTGGAGCCATCAAATTCGGTGACAACACCCGTCTAAGCTCTCAATTGAAATTGGGCCACGCCTACTTCCGCCCCTGCAAAGCCATCAAACTCAAATAGCAGGCGCATTTCTAATGCTACAGCATTCAGTTTTGGTGCATATAATGATTTTTACTTCTTAAAAGATTGGTGTAAATTTGGTTACAATCGAAAAATAAACAAAGAAGTTGTTCAAGTGAATGTTCTCGATAACTTACAAGAACAACAGAGATCCCTACTTGCCAGATCAATTATCTTATTTCACAGAACACAGTTTGACTAATTACAAATGAGTTTCTAGATAGTCTTAGAAAGCAACAGCATGGGAAGAGAGAGAAACAGATTCGTAAAAACAAATTGTGCAATGGGTAGTACTCACACCATCTCTTATCAACTGTATTCTAAATCTTTTGGGATGCCCCAGCATGGTGTACACAGAGTGTATACTCTTTATTTGTATCCTTATCAGCAGACGGTCGCGAGTAAAGAACGAGAAAGAGAGTGCATCGCTTGCTGTTGCCTGCTATAAATGGCACAAACCACCAGTTGTAGATTTTAGTTATTTGCGGGTTGACGGAGCATGAATATCGCTGGGGTCTCTGAAAAGATTCAAACGGGATAGACTACTGTCCGGTGATCCACATATCCCCTGCTCCTCTTTGATAATGTGTTGTGGCTTGGTGCAGGCATAAGAATGGTGAGTTCTTCAAGCAAGCTAACTCAACTGCCTCAAACCCCGAAAAATCCGAACCGTACCGAACCACTTGATATGTGATGCAACAACAACTATGAGAACTCATTTCATGTGTCATAGTATTGCTAGTTGATATAATAAATGTCGTACTACTAGAAGCCATCGCAAGGCGGACAATTTCAGTCTACGCCGGTACTGAACCAGTTATTTCCAAATCGCGATATTGCACCCGGCCATGTGCCGCAATGCTGCTGTTGTGTAACGAAATCTCCCTGGAAAACCATATACAAAGAGTATGATGAATCCGTAGTATATGTAGTATACGTGTATAAGCGGGACTCCTATCGCTGCTGCACAAAAAGGGCATGAAATTGTTACAATACACACGTGTTGTCACAAGGAAGTCAACAGAGACAATACGAAATATATAACTTGTATATTTTGTATATAGTTCAAACATTCAAGTATTACTGCATAAATGTATGTATATATAAACAGTCTTGCAAGGTTAGACAGTCTAGCTAATCTTATCACTAAAAGTTCAAAATCCTCTCTGGCTAAGTTAATCCTAACTTTTGCATACTTCGCAAAAAGAAATTAACGGCGCGAAATCAATTTTGGTTTTAACTGTTTCCAGCCAATCGGCTGCTGATAA
>JAEIGP010000115.1:0-2500 GCA_018904095.1 Zaprionus ghesquierei | reverse complement strand
GGTCTCTGTGCAGGGTGGTGTTTCGCACAAACCACTCGCAGCCGGTGATGAGTCTTGCAACCTTATTTTGGATAGCCTGGTTCCTTTTGATTTGGCTGTCGCATGCCAATCCCCAAATTTGCCAACCGTACTTACAGTTTGGTGCTATGATCTGTTTGTAAATTGCGCAGTTTTTGGAAACTTGGCTCTCGCAACGCCGCAGTTTAGGGAACAAAACCAGCAAAATCTACCAGGCGAGCAGAAATAAGCAGAAGGTCGCTGCTTTTTTGCACAAAATTAAAAACAATCACATACTTTTAGGCTGCGCCTTTAAAAACTGACTAAGCCAGCGCTTTTAAAGTGTAGCATATTTTTCGGTGCCCACTATTAATACACTGCCGGTCAGATATATTTAATATATATATTTAGTATACGAGGGTCGTTTGATAAGACCGTGACTTTTTGTATTTGCCGCGCACCTGCTCTAAATACAACACTGCTCCTGTCAGCAGTTATCGATTAACAGCTGACTGTAAAATTTTGAGAAAGCTGCGTTTTTTGGTTTGCGTTTTATAGGCATTGAAAGCAGACGATCTCGTGAATTTTAACGAAAATGGAAAAAAGTGAATTTCGTGTGCTAATTAAGCATTATTTTTTGCGTAAAAAATCCATCACCGAAACCAAGGAAAGACTTGATAAATATTATGGGGACTCTGCACCATCAATTTCAATGGTTAAGAAATGGTTTACTGAGTTCCGTTGTGGTCGTACCAGTACAAGTGATGCCGAACGTTCAGGTCGCCCAAAAGAGGTCGTCATGCCAGAAATCGTCGACAAAATCCATGGAATGATATTGGATGATCGGAGAATGAAAGTGCGTGAGGTAGCTGAGGCTGTAGGCATCTCAACTGAACGGGTACATCACATTTTACATGAATATTTGGACATGAAAAAGCTTTCCGCGCGATGGGTGCCGCGATTGCTCACACACGACCATAAGCGCAACCGTGTGACCATTTCAAAGGAGTGTTTGGCGATGTTCAACCGCAATCCAAACGAATTTTTGCGCCGTTTCGTTACCGTAGACGAAACATGGATCCACCACACCACACCAGAGACCAAAGAACAATCAAGACAGTGGGTTTCTCCGGGTGAACGTGCACCAAAGAAGGCCAAGGTGGGTCTGTCGGCCAACAAGGTCATGGCCACAGTTTTTTGGGATGCACAAGGTATCATTCACATCGATTACCTTGAAAAGGGTAAAACGATCACCGGCGAATATTATTCAGAGCTTTTGGACAGATTCGATATTGATTTGAAGCAGAAACGACCGCATTTGGCGAAAAAAAAGTGCTGTTCCATCAGGACAATGCACGGGTGCACACGTGTGTAGTCAGCATGGCAAAATTTCATAAATTGGGCTACGAACTGCTACCCCATCCAGCATATTCTCCAGATTTAGCCCCCTGTGACTATTTTTTGTTTCCAAACATGAAGATTCGGGTCAAATGAAGAGGTCATCACAGAAACAAACGACTATTTTGAGGGCCTTGAGAAAACCTATTATTTGGAAGGAATAAAAAAATTGGAAAAACGCTGGACTAAATGTATAGAGCTAAAAGGAGATTATGTTGAGAAATAAAACGCTTCTTTGACGAAAAAAATACGAGGGTCGTTTTAAAAATGGAACTGGGGTGGTTTTGTGTGTGGCCGCCCCCCTATAATAAAAACCTCCCTCCTCCATTTTTAATATATTAATAAATTTTAAAATTAAAAAATATGCGTGGTTTGTTTTTTTTTTTTTTTATATAAAAAAAAAAAAAGAATCTGATTTTTTAAAAAAAAAGAAAAAAGAAAAAATTTTGTGTGATTAAAAAGTAATTTTTTTTTGTTAAAAAAAACTCACCAAAACAAAGAAAAGAATATAAAAAAATTAGGGGGGGTTTTCCCCCATAAATTTAAAGGGAAAAAAAAGGGTTTTTGGGGTTTTGTTGTGGTTTTACCAGTACAAGTGATGCCGAACGTTCAGGTCGCCCAAAAGAGGTCGTCATGCCAGAAATCGTCGACAAAATCCATGGAATGATATTGGATGATCGGAGAATGAAAGTGCGTGAGGTAGCTGAGGCTGTAGGCATCTCAACTGAACGGGTACATCACATTTTACATGAATATTTGGACATGAAAAAGCTTTCCGCGCGATGGGTGCCGCGATTGCTCACACACGACCATAAGCGCAACCGTGTGACCATTTCAAAGGAGTGTTTGGCGATGTTCAACCGCAATCCAAACGAATTTTTGCGCCGTTTCGTTACCGTAGACGAAACATGGATCCACCACACCACACCAGAGACCAAAGAACAATCAAGACAGTGGGTTTCTCCGGGTGAACGTGCACCAAAGAAGGCCAAGGTGGGTCTGTCGGCCAACAAGGTCATGGCCACAGTTTTTTGGGATGCACAAGGTATCATTCACATCGATTACCTTGAAAAGGGTAAAACGATCACCGGCGAATATTATTCAG
>JAEIGP010000113.1:0-12635 GCA_018904095.1 Zaprionus ghesquierei | reverse complement strand
CAACGAAAACTCGAACACAACGCTTGAGGACGGAGGCAATAAAGTTGCGAAATTCCGCAGATCGTATTACGTTGAACGACCAAACAAAACGAACAAGAAGGCAGACGGAAAAAAAAATTTGTGCGCGCATGCATTTGATGCGCCGCTTTTAGTAATTATTCAACAAATGTTTATATATTTTTGCTGCCAATAGTTTTCCGTCAACTTAATCCTTTACTAGTTTCACGTATGTTAAAACTATTTGTTATTTAATTTCATTTAAGAAAAGACACTTGCAAAAATGTGTTTATATGCTTATTTTTTGTTTCGCAGGTTTAAGTGCAGTTTTAAAAAAGGTGCCCACTTACATCTTTTTGGTGTTGTGTTGTGTTCTAAACTGAAGTTGGTTTCTGTTTTTGTACACTGCTTGTCTCTGCCTCCCGCGCTGCCGTCTCCGCTGTCCAGATAGCTTGCGCGCTAATCTGGCGATAAGTCGCTGCCCGAAGAGCACCCGCGGCTTTGGTGTGACGTGAAATTAAGTTTGCGCTATAGCGCACCTCAGCCAACTGCACTCAAGAGGCGAGGTTAATGGCGTTGTAGCTGTGCTGCCTGTGTTGACGTAGGTCAGCAGCAGCCACTTGTTAAATAGTTCTGTTGTAAACAACAGTGGTCACAAGCACTTGTTTTGCTGCTACAGCCCTGTTAATGTGGCTGAGTTTGATTAACTTGTAGTTCGATTTTTTTAGTTTGTTTTGCAATTTTTTTGTGTCCGTGGGTAATGACTAACGCACTTTCAAATACCACTGGTTGGGCGCCAATTATAAAAAGGGTTGGCCGGCGGTTAACGCGCGCGGCTCTTACTAATCAGGTGTCAGGCGGAGCCGTGACAATGAAAGATTAGGAGTTTACTTTTTATGTTTTATTACACCGAGCCAAGCGGAGAGTTTTTTAACTGCAAAATTACACAGAAAATCACAGCGCGACCACGTGCGTATGCGACTCACTTCCGTTTCGTATCTGAGAGACGGTGTGACCAAGCTTTGCGATCATTAAAATGCACGAAGACTGAATATAAAATACAAGAATTCAACTTAGGAGCTAGCATGAAAACGAAACACATTGTTGCGATCTCATATTCGTAGCGGCCACGCAAATCTGCAGTGTCTGCCGGCTACGTATCGACATCCGGCATAATGCTTACGTTGCAGTATGCCGATGTTGTCGTATTTCATGCGCCCGTGGGAGCGACGTTTGCTTTAGTTAACTTATACATTATGAGAACATGTTGTACGTCTGCATATACATTGTGGGTACATGTAGAGTTCATTATGTTTCTATGTATGAATGTGTGTATTCTTTGATTTTCGTATGTATGAGGGCATGTGTCTCATTTGATGTACGGTCTGCGATAGTTATCCCGTTTGATTCTATGCTGACGTATACATTGTGAGTACATGCTGTACGGTCTGCGATAGTTATCACGTTTGATTTTATCCGGACGCATACATTGTGGGTACATTTAGAGTTCTTTACTTTTGTATGTATGAATGTGTGTATTCTTTGCCTTTCGTATGTATGAGGACATGTGTCTCATTTGATGTACGGTCTGCGATAGTTTTCACGTTTGATTCTATGTGGACGTATACATTGAGGGTACATGTAGAGTTCTTTAGTTTTGTATGTATGAATGTGTGTATTCTTTGATTTTCGTATGTATGAGGGCATGTGTCTCATTTGATGTACGGTCTGCGATAGTTATCCCGTTTGATTCTATGCTGACGTATACATTGTGAGTATATGCTGTACGGTCTGCGATAGTTATCACGTTTGATTTTATCCGGACGCATACATTGTGGGTACATTTAGAGTTCTTTACTTTTGTATGTATGAATGTGTGTATTCTTTGCCTTTCCTATGTATGAGGACATGTGTCTCATTTGATGTACGGTCTGCGATAGTTATCACGTTTGATTCTATGCGGACGTATACATTGTGAGTACATGATGTACGGTCTGCGATAGTTATCACGTTTGATTCTATGCGGACGTATACATTGTGGGTAGATGATGTACGGTCTGCGATAGTTATCACGTTTGATTCTATGCGGACGTATACATTGTGGGTACATATAGAGTGCTTTACTTTTGTATGTATGAATGTATGCATTCTTCTGCTTAAAGTATGTATGAGGGCATGTGTCTCATTTGCTGTACGGTCTGCGATAGTTATCACGTTTGATTCAATGCGGACGTATACATTGTGAGTACATGATGTACGGTCGGCGATAGTTATCACGTTTGTTTCTATGCGGACGTATACATTGTGAGTACATGATGTACGGTCTGCGATAGTTATCAAGTTTGATTCTATGCAGACGTATACATTGTGTGTACATGTAGAGTTCTTTACTTTTGTATGTATGAATGTGTGAATTCTTTGCTTTACGTAAGTATGAGGGCATGTGTCTCATTTGATGTACGGTCTGCGATTGTTATCACGTTTGATTACAGTACAGTTCATTACTTTTGTATGTATGAATGTGTGTATTCTTTGCTTTTTGTATGTATGAGGGCAAGTGTCTCATTTGATGTACGGTCTGCGATATTTATCACGTTTGATTCTATGCGGACATATACATTGTGAGTACATGATGTACGGTCTGCGATAGTTATCAAGTTTGATTCTATGCAGACGTATACATTGTGTGTACATGTAGAGTTCTTTACTTTTGTATGTATGAATGTGTGAATTCTTTGCTTTACGTAAGTATGAGGGCATGTGTCTCATTTGATGTACGGTCTGCGATAGTTATCACGTTTGATTACAGTACAGTTCATTACTTTTGTATGTATGAATGTGTGTATTCTTTGCTTTTTGTATGTATGAGGGCAAGTGTCTCATTTGATGTACGGTCTGCGATATTTATCACGTTTGATTCTATGCGGACGTATACATTGTGAGTACATGATGTACGGTCTGCGATAGTTATCACGTTTGATTCTATGCGGACGTATACATTGTGTGTAAACGATGTACGGTCTGCGATAGTTATCACGTTTGGTTCTATACGGACGTATACATTGTGGGTACATGTAGAGTTCTTTACTTTTGTATGTATGAATGTGTATATTCTTTGCTTTACGTATGTATGAGGGCATGTGTCTCATTTGATGTACAGTCTGCGATAGTTATCACGTCTGATTTTAATCGGACGTATATTTTGTGAGTACATGATGTACGGTCTGCGATAGTTATCACGTTTGATTTTATGCGGACGTATACATTGTGGGTTCATGTAGAGCTCTTTGTATGTATGAATGTGTGTATTCTTTGATTTTCGTATGTATGAGGGCATGTGTCTCACTTGATGTACGGTCTGCGATAGTAATCACGTTTGATTCTATGCGGACGTATACATTGTGATAACATGATGTACGGTCTGTGATAGTTATCACGTTTGATTCTATGCGGACGTATAGATTGTGAGTACACGATGTACGGTCTGCGATAGTTATCACGTTTGTTTCTATGCGGACGTATACATTGTGAGTACATGTAGAGTTCTTTACTTTTGTATGTATGAATGTGTATATTCTTTGCTTTACGTATGTATGAGGGCATGTGTCTCATTTGATGTACAGTCTGCGATAGTTATCACGTCTGATTTTATGCGGACGTATATTTTGTGAGTACATGATGTACGGTCTGCGATAGTTATCACGTTTGATTCCATGCACACGTATACATTGTGGGTACATGTAGAGTTCTTTACTTTTGTATGTATGAATTTGTGTATTCCTTGCTTTTTGTATGTATGCGTGCATGTGTCTCATTTGATGTATGGTCTGCGATAGTTATCACGTTTGCTTTTATGCGGACGTTACATTGTAAGTTCATGATGTACGGTCTGCGATAGTTATCACGTTTGATTTTATGCAGACGTATACATTGTGAGTACATGATGTACGGTCTCCGATAGTTATCACGTTTTATTCTATGCCGACGTATACATTGTGGGTACATGTAGAGTTCTTTACTTTTGTATGTATGAATGTGTGTATTCTTTGCCTTTCGTATGTATGAGGACATGTGTCTCATTTGATGTACGGTCTGCGATAGTTTTCACGTTTGATTCTATGTGGACGTATACATTGAGGGCACATGTAGAGTTCTTTAGTTTTGTATGTATGAATGTGTGTATTCTTTGATTTTCGTATGTATGAGGGCATGTGTCTCATTTGATGTACGGTCTGCGATAGTTATCCCGTTTGATTCTATGCTGACGTATACATTGTGAGTACATGCTGTACGGTCTGCGATAGTTATCACGTTTGATTTTATCCGGACGCATACATTGTGGGTACATTTAGAGTTCTTTACTTTTGTATGTATGAATGTGTGTATTCTTTGCCTTTCGTATGTATGAGGACATGTGTCTCATTTGATGTACGGTCTGCGATAGTTATCACGTTTGATTCTATGCGGACGTATACATTGTGAGTACATGATGTACGGTCTGCGATAGTTATCACGTTTGATTCTATGCGGACGTATACATTGTGGGTAGATGATGTACGGTCTGCGATAGTTATCACGTTTGATTCTATGCGGTCGTATACATTATGGGTACATATAGAGTGCTTTACTTTTGTATGTATGAATGTATGCATTCTTCTGCTTAAAGTATGTATGAGGGCATGTGTCTCATTTGCTGTACGGTCTGCGATAGTTATCACGTTTGATTCAATGCGGACGTATACATTGTGAGTACATGATGTACGGTCGGCGATAGTTATCACGTTTGTTTCTATGCGGACGTATACATTGTGAGTACATGATGTACGGTCTGCGATAGTTATCAAGTTTTATTCTATGCAGACGTATACATTGTGTGTACATGTAGAGTTCTTTACTTTTGTATGTATGAATGTGTGAATTCTTTGCTTTACGTAAGTATGAGGGCATGTGTCTCATTTGATGTACGGTCTGCGATAGTTATCACGTTTGATTACAGTACAGTTCATTACTTTTGTATGTATGAATGTGTGTATTCTTTGCTTTTTGTATGTATGAGGGCAAGTGTCTCATTTGATGTACGGTCTGCGATATTTATCACGTTTGATTCTATGCGGACGTATACATTGTGAGTACATGATGTACGGTCTGCGATAGTTATCAAGTTTGATTCTATGCAGACGTATACATTGTGTGTACATGTAGAGTTCTTTACTTTTGTATGTATGAATGTGTGAATTCTTTGCTTTACGTAAGTATGAGGGCATGTGTCTCATATGATGTACGGTCTGCGATAGTTATCACGTTTGATTACAGTACAGTTCATTACTTTTGTATGTATGAATGTGTGTATTCTTTGCTTTTTGTATGTATGAGGGCAAGTGTCTCATTTGATGTACGGTCTGCGATATTTATCACGTTTGATTCTATGCGGACGTATACATTGTGAGTACATGATGTACGGTCTGCGATAGTTATCACGTTTGATTCTATGCGGACGTATACATTGTGTGTAAACGATGTACGGTCTGCGATAGTTATCACGTTTGGTTCTATACGGACGTATACATTGTGATAACATGATGTACGGTCTGTGATAGTTATCACGTTTGATTCTATGCGGACGTATAGATTGTGAGTACATGATGTACGGTCTGCGATAGTTATCACGTTTGTTTCTATGCGGACGTATACATTGTGAGTACATGTAGAGTTCTTTACTTTTGTATGTATGAATGTGTATATTCTTTGCTTTACGTATGTATGAGGGCATGTGTCTCATTTGATGTACAGTCTGCGATAGTTATCACGTCTGATTTTATGCGGACGTATATTTTGTGAGTACATGATGTACGGTCTGCGATAGTTATCACGTTTGATTCCATGCACACGTATACATTGTGGGTACATGTAGAGTTCTTTACTTTTGTATGTATGAATTTGTGTATTCCTTGCTTTTTGTATGTATGAGTGCATGTGTCTCATTTGATGTATAGTCTGCGATAGTTATCACGTTTGCTTTTATGCGGACGTTACATTGTGAGTTCATGATGTACGGTCTGCGATAGTTATCACGTTTGATTTTATGCAGACGTATACATTGTGAGTACATGATGTACGGTCTCCGATAGTTATCACGTTTTATTCTATGCCGACGTATACATTGTGGCTACATGTAGAGTTCTTTACTTTTGTATGTATGAATGTGTTTATTCCTTGCTTTTTGTATGTATGAGTGCATGTGTCTTATTTGATGTACGGTCTGCGATAGTTATCACGTTTGATTTTATGCGGACGTAAACATTGTGGGTACATGTAGAGTTCTTTACTTTTGTATGTATGAATGTGTGTATTCTTTGATTTTCGTATGTATGAGGGCATGTGTCATATCTGATGTACGGTCTGCGATAGTTATCACGTTTGATTTTATGCGGACGTATACATTGTGGGTACATGTAAAGCTCTTTACTTTTGTATGTATGAATGTGTGTATTCTTTGATTTTCGTATGTATGAGGGCATGTGTCTCATTTGATGTACGGTCTGCGATAGTTATCACGTTTGATTTTATGCGGACGTATACATTGTGGGTACATGAAGAGTTTTTTACTTTTGTATGTATGTGTGTATTCTTTGATTTACGTATGTATGAGTGCATGTGTCTCAGAGTTCTTTACTTTTGTGTGAATAAATGTATGTATTCTTTGCTTTTGGTATGTATGAGTGCATGTGTCTCATTTGATGTACGGTCTGCGAAAGTTATCAGGTTTTATTCTATGGTGAGGTATACATTGTGGGTACATGTAGAGTTCTTTACTTTTGTATGTATGAATGTGTGTATTCCTTGCTTTTTGTATGTATGACTGCATGTGTCTTATTTGATGTACGGTCTGTGATAGTTATCACGTTGGATTCTATGTGGACGTATACATTGAGGGTACATGTAGAGTTCTTTAGTTTTGTATGTATGAATGTGCGTATTCCTTGCTTTTGGTATGTATGAGTGCATGTGACTCATTTGATGTACGGTCTACGATAGTTATCACGTTTAATTCTATGCAGACGTATACATTGAGGGTACATGTAGAGTTCTTTAGTTTTGTATGTATGAATGTGCGTATTCCTTGCTTTTGGTATGTATGAGTGCATGTGACTCATTTGATGTACGGTCTACGATAGTTATTACGTTTAATTCTATGCAGACGTATACATTGTGAGTACATGATGTACGGTCTGCGATAGTTATCACGTTTTATTCTATGCCGACGTATACATTGTGGGTACATGTAGAGTTCTTTACTTTTGTATGTATGAATGTGTGTATTCCTTGCTTTTTGTATGTATGAGTGCATGTGTCTTATTTGATGTACGGTCTGCGATAGTTATCACGTTTGATTTTATGCGGACGTAAACATTGTGGGTACATGTACAGTTCTTTACTTTTGTATGTATGAATGTGTGTATTCTTTGATTTTCGTATGTATGAGGGCATGTGTCATATCTGATGTACGGTCTGCGATAGTTATCACGTTTGACTTTATGCGGACGTATACATTGTGGGTACATGTAAAGCTCTTTACTTTTGTATGTATGAATGTGTGTATTCTTTGATTTTCGTATGTATGAGGGCATGTGTCTCATTTGATGTACGGTCTGCGATAGTTATCACGTTTGATTTTATGCGGACGTATACATTGTGGGTACATGAAGAGTTTTTTACTTTTGTATGTATGAATGTGTGTATTCTTTGATTTACGTATGTATGAGTGCATGTGTCTCAGAGTTCTTTACTTTTTTGTGAATAAATGTGTGTATTCTTTGCTTTTGGTATGTATGAGTGCATGTGTCTCATTTGATGTACGGTCTGCGAAAGTTATCAGGTTTTATTCTATGGTGAGGTATACATTGTGGGTACATGTAGAGTTCTTTACTTTTGTATGTATGAATGTGTGTATTCCTTGCTTTTTGTATGTATGACTGCATGTGTCTTATTTGATGTACGGTCTGTGATAGTTATCACGTTGGATTCTATGTGGACGTATACATTGAGGGTACATGTAGAGTTCTTTAGTTTTGTATGTATGAATGTGCGTATTCCTTGCTTTTGGTATGTATGAGTGCATGTGACTCATTTGATGTACGGTCTACGATAGTTATCACGTTTAATTCTATGCAGACGTATACATTGAGGGTACATGTAGAGTTCTTTAGTTTTGTATGTATGAATGTGCGTATTCCTTGCTTTTGGTATGTATGAGTGCATGTGACTCATTTGATGTACGGTCTACGATAGTTATTACGTTTAATTCTATGCAGACGTATACATTGTGAGTACATGATGTACAGTCTGCGATATTTATCACGTTCGATTTTATGCGGACGTATACATTGTAGGTACATGTAGAGTTCTTTCCTTTTGTATGCATGCATGTGGGTATTCTTTGCTTTTGGTATGTACGAGTGCATGTGTCTCATTTGATAAACGGTCTGCGATAGTTATCACGTTTGAATCTATGCGGACGTATACATTGTGAGTACATGATGTACATTCTGCGATAGTTATCACGTTTGATTCTATGCGGATGTATACATTGTGGGTACATGATGTACGGTCTGCGATAGTTATCACGTTTGATTCTATGCTGACGTATACATTGTGGGTACATATAGAGTGCTTTACTTTTGTATGTATGAATGTAAGCATTCTTTTGCTTAAAGTATGTATGAGGGCATGTGTCTCATTTGATGTACGGTCTGCGATAGCTATCACGTTTGATTCCATGCACACGTATACATTGTGGGTACATGTAGAGTTCCTTACTTTTGTATGTATTAATTTGTGTATTCCTTGCTTTTTGTATGTATGAGTGCATGTGTCTTATTTGATGTATGGTTTGCGATAGTTATCACGTTTGCTTTTATGTGGACGTTACATTGTGAGTACATGATGTACGGTCTGCGATAGTTATCACGTTTGATTTTATGCAGACGTGTACATTGTGGGTACATGTAGAGCTCTTTACTTTCGTATGTATAAATATGTGTATTCTTTGCTTTACCTATGTAAGAGGACATGTGTCTCAGTTGATGTACAGTCTGCGATAGTTATCACGTTTGATTCTATGGGACGTATACATTGTGTGTAAACGATGTACGGTCTGCGATTGTTATCACGTTTGATTCTATGCGGACGTATACATTGTAGGTACATGTAGAGTTCTTTACTTTTGTATGTATGAGTGTGTAAACGATGTACGGTCTGCGATTGTTATCACGTTTGATTTTATGCGGACGAATACATTGTGGGTACATGTACAGTTCTTTACTTTTGTATGTATGAATGATTGTATTCTTTGCTTTTCGTATGTATGAGGGCATGTGTCTCATTTGATGTACGGTCAGCGATAGTTATCGCGTTTAATTCTACGCGGAACTATACATTGTGAGTTTACGATGTACGGTCTGCAATAGTTATCACGTTTGATTCTATGCGGACGTATACATTGTGGGTACATGTAGAGTTCTTTCCTTTTGTATGTATGAATGTGTGTATTCTTTGCTTTTGGTATGTATGAGTGCAAGTGTCTAATTTGATGTACGGTCTGCGATAGTTATCACGTTTGATTCTATACAGACGGATACATTGTGGGTACATGTAGAGTTCTTTACTTATGTATGTATAAAAATGTGTATTCTTTGCCTTTCGTATGTATGAGGGCATGTGTCTCATTTGATGTGCGGTCTGCGATAGTTATCACGTATGATTCTATACAGACGGATACATTGTGGGTACATGTAGAGTTCTTTACTTATGTATGTATGAATATGTGTATTCTTTGCCTTTCGTATGTATGAGGGGATGTGTCTCATTTGATGTACGGTCTGCGATAGTTATCACGTTAGATTCTATGCTGACGTATACATTGTGAGTACATGATGTACGGTCTGCGATAGTTATCACGTTTGATTCTATGCGGACGTATACATTGTGGGTACATGTAGAGTTCTTTACTTTTGTATGTATGAATGTGTGTATTCTTTGCTTTTTGTATGTATGAGGGCATGTGTCTCATTTGATGTACCGTCTGCGATAGTTATCACCTTTGATTCTTTGCTGACGTATACATTGTGAGTACATGATGTACGGTCTGCTATAGTTATCACGTTTGATTCTATGCGGACGTATACATTGAGGGTACATGTAGAGTTCTTTACTTTTGTATGTATGAATGTGTGTACTCCTTGCTTTTGGTGTGTATGAGTGCATGTGTCTCATTTGATGTACGGTCTTCGATAGTTATCACGTTTGATTCTATGCGGACGTATACATTGTGAGTACATGATGTACGGTCTGCGATAGTTATCATGTTTGATTCCATGCACACTTATACATTGTGGGTACATGTGGAGTTCCTTACTTTTGTATGTATGAATGTGTATTCCTTGCTTTTTGTATGTATGAGTGCATGTGTCTCATTTGATGTATGGTCTGCGATAGTTATCACGTTTGCTTTTATGCGGACGTTACATTGTGAGTACATGATGTACGGTCTGCGATAGTTATCACGTTTGATTTTATGCAGACGTGTACATTGTGGGTACATGTAGAGCTCTTTACTTTTGTATGTAAAAATGTGTGTATTCTTTCCTTTACCTATGTAAGAGGACATGTGTCTCAGTTCGATTGTTATCACGTTTGATTCTATGCGGACGTATACATTGTGAGTACATGATGTACGGTCTGCGATAGTTATCACGTTTGATTCTATGCGGACATATACATTGTGAGTACATGATGTACGGTCTGCGATAGTTATCACTTTTGATTCTATGCAGACGTATACATTGTGGGTACATGTAGAGTTCTTTACTTATGTATGTATGAATATGTGTATTCTTTGCCTTTCGTATGTATGAGGGGATGTGTCTCATTTGATGTACGGTCTGCGATAGTTATCACGTTAGATTCTATGCTGACGTATACATTGTGAGTACATGATGTACGGTCTGCGATAGTTATCACGTTTGATTCTATGGGGACGTATACATTGTGGGTACATGTAGAGTTCTTTACTTTTGTATGTATGAATGTGTGTATTCTTTGCTTTTTGTATGTATGAGGGCATGTGTCTCATTTGATGTACCGTCTGCGATAGTTATCACCTTTGATTCTTTGCTGACGTATACATTGTGAGTACATGATGTACGGTCTGCTATAGTTATCACGTTTGATTCTATGCGGACGTATACATTGAGGGTACATGTAGAGTTCTTTACTTTTGTATGTATGAATGTGTGTACTCCTTGCTTTTGGTGTGTATGAGTGCATGTGTCTCATTTGATGTACGGTCTTCGATAGTTATCACGTTTGATTCTATGCGGACGTATACATTGTGAGTACATGATGTACGGTCTGCGATAGTTATCATGTTTGATTCCATGCACACTTATACATTGTGGGTACATGTGGAGTTCCTTACTTTTGTATGTATGAATGTGTATTCCTTGCTTTTTGTATGTATGAGTGCATGTGTCTCATTTGATGTATGGTCTGCGATAGTTATCACGTTTGCTTTTATGCGGACGTGTACATTGTGGGGTACATGTAGAGCTCTTTACTTTTGTATGTAAAAATGTGTGTATTCTTTCGTTTACCTATGTAAAAGGACATGTGTATCAGTTCTTTTTACATTTTTTGATTCTTTGCGGACGTACACATTGTGAGTACATGATGTACGGTCTGCGATAGTTATCACGTTTGATTCTATGCGGACATATACATTGTGAGTACATGATGTACGGTCTGCGATAGTTATCACTTTTGATTCTATGCAGACGTATACATTGTGGGTACATGCAGATTTCTTTACTTTTGTATGTATGAATGTGTGTATTCTTTGCTTTTTGTATGTATGAGTGCATGTGTCTCATATGATGTACGGTCTGCGATAGTTATCACGTTTGATTTTATGCGGACGTATACATTGTGGGTACACGTAGAGTTCTTTACTTTGGATGTATGATAGTGTGTATTCTTTGCTTTTGTATGTATGAGGGCATGTGTCTCATTTGATGTACCGTCTGCGATAGTTATCACGTTTGATTCTTTGCGGACGTACACATTGTGAGTACATGATGTACGGTCTGCGATAGTTATCACGGTTTGATTCTATGATCGGACATATACATGGGCAGTTACATGATGTACGGTCTGCGATAGTTATCACTTTTGATTCTATGCAGACGTAAACATTGGTGGGTACAGGGAATTTTTTTTACTTTTGTATGTATGAATGTGTGTATTCTTTGCTTTTTGTATGTATGAGTGCATGTGTCTCATATGATGTACGGTCTGCGATAGTTATCACGTTTGATTTTATGCGGACGTAAACATTGTGGGTACATGTAGAGTTCTTTACTTTTGTATGTATGAATGTGTGTATTCTTTGATTTTCGTATGTATGAGGGCATGTGTCATATCTGATGTACGGTCTGCGATAGTTATCACGTTTGATTTTATGCGGACGTATACATTGTGGGTACATGTAAAGCTCTTTACTTTGTGTATGTATGAATGTGTTTCTTTTATTTTCGTATGTCTTTACCCGTTTTCGTGCGATGTATGAGGGCATGTGTCTCATT